>JAPFBL010000728.1:170000-258159 GCA_026182355.1 Hermatobates lingyangjiaoensis
TATATATATATATATATATATATATATATATATATATATAATGAGTATATACTATACCAACTGAGTTGAGTTTTTGACTCTGACGAAGATCGCTTGTTACGGTTGAAAGATCTTAGTCTTGTTTTCCCATTTCATATTGTGGTTTCATCATTGATATATATATATATATATATATATATTTCTGTGGAGGTACTTTTTCAATACTGTCTGTATATATAAAATACAAAGTTTGTCTGTCTGTCCGCTAAAGAATTAAAACTGGAGACATTTAGATGCAAAGAAACATATGGATCTTACATAACTATTTTTGGGGGAACTAACTATGGTATTTGATTTTGATTTTGAGGGTCCGTTTTAGGTATTTATTGCCCATAACCAATCTGTTTATATAAAATACAAAGTTTTCTGTCTGTCCGCTATAGAAATAAAACTGGAGACATTTAGATATAAAGAAACATATGGTTCTTTTATAACTTTTTTCGAAGGAACTTACTACGGTATTTTGATTTTGATCACAGTTCCTTCTTGAGATCTATCACTCATAATCAAAACACGGACCTAACATCAAGTGTTCGAAACGCGCTGTTTAGTTTCTTGTAAAAATTTTTTTGTGTGGAGACTTAATACTTTTCGTAACATTAGTAAATATCACACTACATAACAGATTGCACAGTAAATGAATTAAGTTACAGTCCATGGATATTAGGATTAGCTGTATTTTGTTGCAGTTATACGACTGTTTACCTCAATTTCATTTTATACGTAATTCAGAACAAGCTGTTCTATCCATAGCTTTCACAAAATAGTTGTATTTGTTCTATACATTAAATATTTTACTTTCTATTTTGACTTAATGAGTCCCGCGGATTTCTAACTCGCTGATCGACGATATGTACGTTAAGCCGTTGGTCCCGAGCCTGTACGATGCCAGGTACTCGTTAAAAATCCCTACTCAAAATGCACTTGAGTTGGGCAAAATTAGGCAGCTTAGGGACCCCACTTTCTACATGTAAGCTTTGGATCAGACAGAGAATTAATGAACACGTCAATCAAAGATGATCTGAGGAGGACATATATCTTATTTTAAAGCAGCTGTGGGCTTCCTGCAACTCCAGAAGGACTAAGGATCTTCTCTCTATGAGTAGAAGAATGATAGCCAATGTGATCACTGTTTCAACGGGGCACTGGCTAATAGGAAAACACGCCACCAGGTTAGGAATGGAGGCGAGGGATTTTTGCAGGGCATGCCAGAACGAGGAAGAGACAATTCCTCACTTTCTCTGTCAATTCTCTGGTTTGACAATCTTGAGAACTTAGCATCTACTGGTATCAGGCATCTGTCTAGATTTCTTGTTCTCTCGAGATGGTTCGAGTGGGCCAGGGACGGGGGAGAATAGCCCCAATTCTTCTTTGTGGTATCACAAGGGGCCGGCTTGCAGCCTAAGTGTGTTCTCTCTCGGGACGGCCACTGTAACCTAACCTAACCTAGGCAAAAGTTAGGACTCGCAATGCAGAATCTGTAGAATCTACAGATAAGCCGGTAATCGGCTGACGGTATCAGCTGCTAGGGGAACAGTTTAAAGAGTAAAGAAAAAAATAAAAGATATTAATAAGAAATATTTTCAAACACAATTTAGCATTAAGAAATTTATATCATAATGCACGGATAAAAAATGTGCAAAAAAATTTAAAAAAAAATTTAAATCAAGTACCCGGCTCATGGATATTAATTTTAAAATAGCATGATTTCTGTCTGAAAAAAAATCTTTTAGAAGGGAAGTGTATTTAATTATTGGGAGTAATTCGATTGATATATTTTCTATTGAAACTTAAGTAAATTTGTTTCGTGTTCAAGGTTGTAACGAACAAAGTTGGACTGTAACAAGTTTCGTGAGAAGCAATGAAATCGTTAGCATTGATATGCGGAGAACGAGGCCCTTGGAAGGGTTTTGGGCTGGAAGGAGGGTGTGGAGGGGTGAACCTAAAGGTCCATCTTGTATTCTGCTTCACCCCTGTGTACCAAGCCCCTAGACAAACACATCCCCTCCCTTCAGCTGTCTATCTAAGACACCTATACCCCCACCCCACAATCTGTCAATAATACCAACATTACAACACTAAATTCACTAAGATATTAATTATTCGATGAAGGATGACCAAAGTAAATCAAGACTGCTATCAGTGTTTACTTAGTCCAAGATTATCATTTAATCTAATGTTTAAGACCCATAATCAATGTTTAAATCTAATAGTTTAACTTATACCAAACCCTGGTTCAAACCTGCACGTATTGTTTCCCTATGTTTATTGTTTTTCATTTGTTTCTATATTTAACAATATTTTTACTACTATTAGCAATAGTTATACCTTGAAGAAATTTACATAGATGGCACTAATAATGAACTAAATATAAGATGCGCTTTTGTTATTTACCAAAATAGTACATTAATAACAATATAGAAACATAGACCGGCTTAAGAATGCTTCAAAAATTAGGGCAGAAGTTATAGCAATTTTAAAAACCCTCAGCTGGGTAGACGAAAATACAGACATCAAGTGTTCAATCAGAATTGACAATATGAACAGTAAAATATGTTTAGATCTATGAAAAAATCATCTGATTCATAACCCTATTAAATTAGAGATAGATGCAGTTAATCTAATGTAGTGCAATCAGTTATTATATGGCATTTACTCATTGTAGGGTAAAAAGCTAATGAAATGTTCTCCACAAATAAAAACAAAACGTTAAACGAAACGATAAAATTATTATACGATAAAAGTCCCCCATCTCGTATAAACAACGCGTTTCGAACACGTAGTGTTCTTCTTCAGAAGTATAACTGGCACAGTTGTACCACAGACACTCACCCGTAGTTAATGCCTGAAGAAGAACACTACGGGTTCGAAACGCATTGTTTATAGGATTAAATTTTTAAATGCGGAGACCATGTCATTAGCTTTTGAAAGCTAAATACTTTATTTTAGGGATGGAATTCCTGGCACGCATGCCAAATATGGCACGAGAGCGGCTTGTTTCTGACCCACCAAACATTCGTTTGCAACGAACTCCATTTCAGGACTTTTTCTTAGCAATGACTTTTTGTTTCTCAGATAAATAAATAATTTCTCATTACAAAATACTATTTAGATAAATGAAACTAAACATAAAACACACTAAAGTTAGACTCATTAGAGGACCAGGTTAGCTCAGTGGTTATCGTACTCGCCTCTTAACTGGTAGGTCCAGGGTTCAATACCCACCCACCTAGCCCTCGATTTATTCACGCGGCAGATGAATAAATCTGAGAACGTCATCCCTCAGAGATATAAGCCGTCGGTCCCGAGCCTGTACGATATCAGGTACTCGTTAAAGATCCCTACTCGAAATGCACTTGAGTTAGGCAAAATTTAGGACTCCCATTGTAGAATCACCGATCTAACAAAAAGCCGGTACACGGCTGATGTTATCACCCGTTAGGTCATCGGTTTTTACAATAAAAAATAGACTCATTAATTGATATTATTTGTCGTAAATGTCAAAAATTATCTATTAATTAACGTAAACTTTGATTTAATTTTTATTCTAATTATTTAACGATTGTAAATGGTAATATTTAGACAAGTTTTAAAGGAAATAGGTTTAAAGTTTATGTATATTAATTTATATTATTTTGACTAATTAATTTAAGGTGGATATATATTTTATTTATCACATATATTTTATTTTTTAAGGAATAGTTTAATACATTTCTCTGTATATTAAACTAATATTTATATAAGAAGCACTGACAGAAGGGGATTATTTTAAAATGAGACAATTTAGATGTCATTTGATTGGTCGCCAGTAGAACTTAGTCATTCTAAGGCGCGAATACACTCCACTCCTAGTTTATTCCTCCGCGTCATCTTTAATCCAGTTTATTCTTTTCCTAGTCAATTCATTTAATAATACTTCAAATATTAAGTACAAATTACTTCTTCATTTATTTTTCTCTTTCTAATGATGTCTTAATTAGTTTAATGTGAAATATTATTATTTTCAGAATTTGCATTTAAATAAAACTAGATAAATTAAACCCACAGAAACAACACACATAAAAAAATTTCACAAAAACTTTCTGCTATTCTTATCAGGTAGAAAGATGTAAGTCACTACAAAGAAGAGCGATTTTTATGTTTGTAGTTTCTCTGGAATTATTTTCATGATTATATATAATTATTAGTTAATTCCTGAATACTTACTAAACATTTAGTAATGATACAGCATTGGTTAGATTTATTTTAGTTATTTTAAACCTTACAGACTAAATATGTTATAACTACAAGAATTGAAAATACTTAATAGTAGATTATCTACATTCATTTACTTATATTTATAAAAACCAAGGGTCTGTTTGTTTGTGTTTCCGTTTGTCTTTAACGAATATCCAAATGACATTGTTTATATTGACATAGACATTTTATCAGCCTATCAACTGAAGTAAATATGATGTTTAGAGGTTTAACGAAAAAAAATTGAAATGATTTAATGACATAATATGGGATGTAAGAAGAATAAAATTCTTATTTGCAAGAAATAAATGCCAATCAAACATATATATGGTAGTTTCTGATGCTGTCCATCATATGATGAAATTATTTAATAAATTGCTTTAATAAATCTATATGTAGCACTTTTGAACAAAACATAATATGTCACGTAGATTTTCTTATATACATAAATACTGTGATATCTTTGTGCAGTACATTCACTGGGAAGTACACAAGAATAACACAAGCTGAATTTAACAATGGTGAATCCCCAAACCAGACATTGTAACATCTGTAACTGTTACCACGTGTAGTAATTATTTCAATTCTTTTAATCTTAATTAATGTTGACTTAAATAGTTTTATTTATGCTACTTTAATTTGTTTAATAGTTAATTATGTTAATTTAATGTTTAATTCCTGAAGATGGTGAATTGTCTGCACCGACACATCTCGAACAGTATAGTAAATAATAAGAAATATGGTGAATTAATTTATGAGTTATGTACCTAGAATTTAAAAAGTGTTAGAAAAATAAGAAAAAGTTTCTACCCAACTAAATAACGTACAATCAGATATTTACTTTCTACATAAATATATATATATATTATGATAAAATTATCGACCGTGAAATAGAGAAACAAAATTAAAGTTTATCAGTGCCCAGTCAGTTCTACAGGGTTTTTTTTTTCAAAATCGAAAACGTTGGTAATCAGAGTTTAATTTGAACCTAAAGAACTGACCAAGTCCTGATAAACTTTAATTTTGTTTATATATATAATATATATCTGTATATAAACTTTTCAAAAGAACACACAGAAATGAAATCACTGAACCTCACTACTATATTTCGATGTCTTTGCCGTCAGGAATAATAATATTTCAATAAAATATAATTAATAATAATATAATAATGATTTCATTTCAATTCTGTGTGTTCTTTGAAAATTCTCAATATATATATATATATATATATATATATAAATGAAAAAAGACAACAAATAGAAGAAGCGAGAAAACTTACTGGGTCGATATTTCGAACTGAAGTTCGTCGTCAGGGAGAAGAAGGGAAGAGGAAGAGGCACGTGCGTCCACTCGCGCTGGCAGAGGCGACTCCAGCGCGAGTGGACGCACGTGCCTCTTCCTCTTCCCTTCTTCTCCCTGACGACGAACTTCAGTTCGAAATATCGATCCAGTAAGTTTTCTCGCTTCTTCTATTTGTTGTCTTTTTTCATTTATATATCCGTCCTTTTTGGACCGTTTTAATATTTTGATTATATATATATATATAACATGCATTTACAACTTTACACAGACTATGTTTATAGTAGAATTTTACACAATTAAATGCCATTTAAAAATATTGATAGATATTTGAAATATGAATTCAATCAAAGTAGTATTTCTTAATTCATAATTAGGAAATCAAAACTTATAACTACTTTCTTCCCTCTGTAACTTGCTATAATGACAATTGACCCCCTGAAAACCCTGAATTAAATAATAGTAAACACATCAAAATTATTATAATTGCATGTGTTGAGGTTTTGTGTTTACTTTGCAAAAATGGTTTTATATGTGAACCTTTTTTACAGATTCAACTGAATAATTTATTGCTACATTTATTCATTTTGTTAAGCGTCGTGGAAGTATCCAAAGTGTATATATATATACACTTTTTCGTTGGAAATACGATCCGAAACGGACAAATATAGTTCAATGTAGAAAAAGAAACTTTGGAGTGTGTGCTTTTGATTTCTCTATGTTTCTTTTTCTACATTGAACTATATATATATATTAATATTGGAAAATGGCAGGTTATAATTATTTTACAAATTAGCAAAGTGAATAGTTTTTTTAAGGACGAAGTGAAAGTTACATGGGATAGCAAGAGTATGGTGGAAATAACAAATTCATTTGATAATTCTGTCTTTTGATAATGTATACACTGTCTTTATGATTATAAAAAATATCAATACATATGAGTTATGTTCAATATTTTAATTGCAGACATCTTCAGAGGAACAGAATTGAAGTGATACAATCAATGGCTTTCTATGGACTGTCCTCTCTACCTAACCTGTGAGTAATAACCTTATTATTATTATTTGAACATACTATAGCACTGTGTCATAAAAACTATTGTACTTCCCCCCTTCTGAACTAAAGTAACCCAGCAGTTAGCTTCAACTCCTTCAAGAAGTTCAGCACTTTTGCTGGGTATAACGGTAAAAGTTTTTCTATGGTTTTGTTGAGTGTCCTGAAGAAAATTCCTTTGTGCAGTAAAATTACCTGACAGTCAGTCAGCAGGTGCAACGGTGTTTCTTCCTCTTCTTTGCAGAATCTGCAGAAACCCGTCATTGGTAATACCCATTCAGGCTGCCTACATTTCGGGAGAATGTGACTTCCTTTCTCCTTCTTCGGGACAGTGTTCTTCCGGTCCTTAGATGAACATGTGGGAGGTTGTCTCCCACTAGTTAGCGCTTTTGGACCCTCTTCGCATCGGAAGGATGGTCTCCAGACTTCTATATACTTAGTATCATACAGAGGAAAATCCCTGAAGCTCTATCGGTAGTATTTTATCCGCTACGGCAGAGCACAGCATGCCGGAGTATAGATATTTACTCAAGGGGATCGCCTAGTACCCTTGAGGCTCCGTTCATATTTGGATTGGTGCTGGGATAAGAGGAGAGGATTTGAGAAGTTGAAAGTATGTGAAGCGAAGGTGGTCATGCCACTTTGGAAGCGCTTGCATAGTGAATCTTTACTCTCTGTTCTCACTGTTATTATTAAGCTTTTTGTATCTTTGTAACTCAACTCTTTCATTCGTTTATGATTTGATTTATTCGTTATTATAATATTAATGTTTGTTTAACCTGAAGATGACCAGTGCGGTTGAAAGCTTGATCTACTTAGTAAAGTTCTATTTCGTTAAAAGTTTTTATAATTATGTCTTTGGGAGAGTTACTCTTTCAGTTGCCTTTACAACACCGTAAAGTGTTTAGGAGAAAGGAACACGTTCTCAAAAACATCGTCAACACTGAAGCCGGTTTGGCCTTCAATGATATTTGTATATACTATATATATATACTTATATAGAATAAAGATTTCTCATAAACACTTGAAATAACAATCAATGATCAAACCACAATATGAAATAGAAATAAATAACCGGTCAAATCCTTGGAGTAGACATTGAATCTGTTATACATATATATATATATATATATATATATATATATATATATATATATATATATATAGTTCAATGTACATAAAGAAACGTAGAGAAATTAAAAACACAAACTTACAGTCTCTAATTTTTGGTTGAACCGACTTCAGGAGGGATAAAGAAGGGAAACCAAGCGCACTGGTACAGACACGGTTGGAGACTGTCTCTGTAAAATGTTGAGATCAATAATGTTGGTCTCCAACCGTCTCTGTACCAGTGTGCTTGGTTTCCCTTCTTTATCTCTCCTGAAGACGGTTCAACCGAAAATTAGAGACTCTAAGTTTGTGTTTTTAATTTCTCTATGTTTCTTTATGTACATTGAACTGTATTTGTCCATTTCGGATCGTATTTCCATCGAAAAAGTGTATATATATAAATATAAAATGATTTCACATAAACACGTGAAACAACAATCAATGATCAAACCACAATAAGAAATGGGAAAACAAGACTAAGATCTTTCAACCGTAACAAGCGGTCTTCGTCAGAGTCAAAAACCCAACTGAGTTTTTGAGTTTTGACCCAACTCAGTTGGGTTTTTGACTCTGACGAAGACCGCTTGTTACGGTTGAAAGATCTTAGTCTTGTTTTCCCATTTCTTATTGTGGTTTGATCATATATAAATATATATACGGGTTACTTGCAGTTGCGTCTACAGCGTGCTTGGTCTCCCTTTCTCTATTCTCCTGAAGACGGATTACCCGACAATTTGAGTCTGTAAGTGTGTTTCCTTACTCTGTGTGTTTACTCTTCTTGAATGTTGAACTCGTATATATGTATATATAATAAACTTTTTTGAGGGTTAGATAACTATATTGAATTCACCTTTTTGAAACGTTTTGAAAGGAGTTTTACATCATCCTGAGGAATATAAAACAAGTTTTTGCTACAATCATTTCAAATAAAAAAAAAAAATGCATAGTAAAAACTAAAGAAGAATATATCTTGGCGGAAAAAAACAGTAAGTTTTCTGCAAGTCTAAAGCAGTTAGTGTTTGTGCCTCAAGAGAAATCAAAAGTGTTGGGATGTACAGCCTCTCTCAGGAGACACAAAGTTAGTGATAATTTAGCTATTGACATGGTTGATTCAACTTGATAATGTGATTATTCTAAAACAATGTGTGAAGAGAAATAATAAATTAGTGAAACTTTCACGCGCGAGGATTTGTCACCGTCAAAACAATAACGTCGTCATCTTCCATTAAAGCCTTCTCAGGTACTATTTTTTTTTTTTCAAAACTTCAGATACAATTTTTTTTATCTCTTTTTGCTAAAAGTTAAGTAAAATAATTATGGAAAAAATTGATGTCAAGATATTGACAAATTTACCTGTTTCATGCCAACTGAGTCCATTATTCATTTTGGTGGGGGATTGGTGACTGCTTGTGTGTGTTTGTGCTTGAATGATGGGTAGTTGACTGAATTCTAGGGTTATATGTATAATAATAATAATAACCATTTATTGCATTATACAACTTTACACTCTTTTCTTATTTATATT
Organism: Hermatobates lingyangjiaoensis; assembly: GCA_026182355.1. Taxonomy (NCBI): domain Eukaryota; kingdom Metazoa; phylum Arthropoda; class Insecta; order Hemiptera; family Hermatobatidae; genus Hermatobates; species Hermatobates lingyangjiaoensis. Next base: position 179,266 of record JAPFBL010000728.1, read on the forward strand.
ACACAGATTGTGAATGCAAATCCGCTTTTGCCGTGGAACTCGGAAACGAGTGAGTTCCGTATTTCGATATTTAGTAAGCTACATTTATATACAATGATATATACAGGCTTCAAATATTAACAGATATAATGATATACAATTAATGCGTCATTCTAAAGTTTGTTACCCAAATTCTTGGTTACATTTTTATTATTTTATGAATTCTTTACTTACTTCTCTAAGTTATCCTATTTTTATTATAATGAGTTTTGACTTTACTTCTGCTTTCTTCCTTTGATATGAATCTACATATTAATTTAACTATTGAATATATGAATAAATCAGAAATTAATTACTAAATATCAATTAGAATAATTAAATTAATAAATTATTGAGTAAGTTATTATGCTATACAATCTAAGTCTTTTACTTCACAAAGTATGGTTAATTATAAAATAAATTTGTTCCTTTACTTTTGCATACATCAGATTAACATTTTTATGTTTCTTATTTTTATATCACCATTATTTTTATAGGTACACTTCACAGTACACTGTTGTCATTCTGTTCCATTCGTTATCTTATTAGTCTAGTCGAAGGTTTTGTCCGGCTAACATTGTTGTTCCTTTAAATAATGTAAATTTCATTTTCTTAGTTAACAAATTCTTACTTCTGCCTATGAAAAAGGTTTTAAATAAAACCGAAACGTTGGCAACGAGAGTTTGATTTTTTATCCTGGAAAATTGACCGAACCCCGATTAGAGAACACACCTATTCTATCAAACGGTCGATATATTATTGAATCTGTTATATATATATATATATGTATATATAAACTATATTGACAAAAGGAACACTCAGAAATGAAACAGAAACTCACTACTATATTTCCATGTTCTCGTCATCAGGAAGATGGAAACGAGTCGCTCCGCAGGCTGACAACGACTTTATATATAATATATATATATAATATATATATATAATATATATATATACTTTTTCGATAAAAATACGATCCGAAATGGACAAATACAGTTCAATGTAAATAAAGAAACATAGAGAAATTAAAAACGCTAACTACAGTCTCTAATTTTCGGTTCAACCGTCTTCAGGAGAGATAAAGAAGGGAAACCAAGCGTTTCCCATGTTTAGTTCAATGTATGTATATATATATATAACTTTAAATTACACAAAGCACGACACAGAAAAAAGAATAAAGAGAACACTTACAGAATTCAATATTTCGAACTGTTGTTTGTCATCAGGAGTAGACTAGAAGAGAGGACGAAGTGAGAGAGATCTCCCCACGTCGAAGAACGGAGCGCGAATCAATATAAATATATATATATATATGATCAAACTAAAGAAGACTATATTAAAGAAGACTAAGATCTTTCAACCATAACAAGCGGTCTTCGTCAGAGTCAAAACCCCAACTGAAACACTAGATACAGAGAACATTTGGTGAGGGGTTGAGAAGAGTGGGAGGGAAGAGTGGTATTTTAAAAGGGTGAAAGCGCAGGAAAGGACTAATGTGCAGAAAGGGATGTTTGTCCTTTCCTGCGCTTTCACCCTTTTAAAATACCACTCTTCTCAACCCCTCACCAGATGTTCTCTGGATCTAGTGTTTCAGTTGGGTTTTTGACTCTGACGAAGACCGCTTGTTACGGTTGAAAGATCTTAGTCTTGTTTTCCCATTTCATATTGTGGTTTGATCATTGATTGTTATTTCACTTGTTTATGTGAAATATTGTTATATATGTAGATATGTGAACAAGCAGTATGCATCAATATAAAGAGAGGTATTATTTTACTTTTAGGTATATTAGCATAATTTATATAACAAATATCTTTATTTATAATATTTATATATATTTAGTATAATAATAATAATATAATATATATTTATATTTCAATATTTAATAATTTATGTCTTATGCGATAAAAGATAAATGTGCTATTCGCAGGTAGTATAAAATATGATTCATTAGAATGATGTCATAGGAAATATAGTTGTCCTGTTTTTTAAAATCATGGAGGTATATGTTAAATTGAATCATTTTCAAGGCGAGGCAAATTGTTTAGGTTCATTTTCATTTTGTAAACAAGATTCATTAAATACGTCTTAAAATGATCAGTTTTTTATATAATTGACGTTTTTCTTTATGATTTTGTGATATATGTATATATAGGTGTAAAAAAGTGATTATATTGATTGGCGAAGGGATGGGTGTTGAACTAGTAATAATAACAGTCATGTGGAAGGGACATGGCGAGGATGGCTGCTCTATACTGTGCTGGCCTCTTGCGGCGGACTGCTGAACTAATGAGCTTAGGCCTCAGCTGTTATCACTCACAAGTCAGTGGTGGGCAGACTTTCTTGATGGCGCGCCATCGAAGTGCGACTTTGGATCCATGCGGACATCATTTATAAAAATCAACTGACAATATTTTTAAAGGCGGCTATAAACCTATAAAAGCACAATTGATTGAAAGTAATATTTGTAAAATATTCATTGTTTAAGGGATTTAATTTATTTTTTTAGAGTCTTCGATTCATGTTTTTCGGTAATTTGTCCCTATAGTTGAAATTATTACAGGGATCCATTACTTTTGAAAGTAGATTGTGTCATAACTTTAAATTGGACATGGGTGCAATGGCAAATATAATGAATGAAGAAATTGTTAACTTACCGAAAAATCAAAGAAATGTAATTCTCCCGATAAACCAACGTCTAATGACTTATACAGGTGAAAAGATAAAAATTACTGGTAGTGTATATCTAAATGCTGGCCATAATAATACAGTAAACCCTCGTTAGTTCGCGGTTCAGTATTTCGCGGAGTCCTGAAATGTTCAATTAAAAATTGAAGAATATTGAACTGTACTTGCAGTAAAAAATAAAAAAAATACAACTCGTAATGAAAAAGTACAGTAGTTAGTATTAGAGTAGAAAATATATAGGATTCTTGTTGTACGATCGAGAAAGATATCAAACAACCAGTGACTTACTGGGTCAAAATATACTCTACAGTATTAAATTAAAGGTTACTAAAAGCTGTTAAAAAATATTCAATAAAGACTAAACATTAATGAAAAATATTAAAACATAATCAATTGTAACAAGAGAATAATAAAAATATCAAAAAATATGCCTTCTCATCTATAAATTAAAATAAAGAATAGTTAGGAATTGTTTTATTTTATTTGCTTGCATTATTATTTACAATACATTAATCTCTCTCTCTCTTATGGTCGGTAAAGACGTAATTTTTTTTTAATAATTATGTCTTATTTTTTTCTTTTTGTTTTTCATTTTTATTTACAACACAGTACAGTATTCAGTTAGGTCAGGAGTCTCTCTCTGTCTATTGTAAAGGATGTTGTTTGAGCTTTAGAGACTTTTATAAACGCGCGTCCATTATTCGCGGATTTTCGCTCTTCGCGGGTTTCTTCGGTCCCCATTATCCGCGAAAAGTAAGGGTTTACTGCATAACAACAAAATTAGAATTTTTTATTCTAGAAGATCGTAGACCTTCAATTCTTGGGTTAGAATGAGGTACTTAGATTTAATAAGTAAACTTAATGAAATAGAGGATATTTTATATAAATATATAAATCTGTTTTTAAAGGTATAGGCTGTTTGCTTTACACTGCATAGAAATTGGGGTTCTTTAGAGCTCTCGGCGGGCCACATGAACCTTTGCCCACCCCTGCTCATGTTGTATACAGGACTGCTGGGTCGAGACTCTGGATTTTGTTATCCGATTATAACAAAATGAGTGAATATAGACTCTGACTGGTCAATAATCACTGGATATTTACGCATATGTTGTATGTTACCTATCAACAAAAGTGACATTTTATTAATTCCAAGTCAATCATCAGACTAATTGTATATATTACTAAATATAAGAAACGGTCCACTAGGACTATAAAACTTTAAATTACACAAAGACGACACATACAAAGGAATAAAAAGCATACTTACAGAATAATCAAATTTCGAACTGTTGTTCATCATCAGGAGTACACTAGAAGAGAGGACGAACAACAGTTCGAAATATTGAGATTCTGAAGTGTGCTTTTTATTCCTTTCCCTGTGTCGTGCTTTGTGTAATTTTAAATATTGATATAGCTTCTCTCCCACTCTTCTCAACCCCTCACCAGATGTTTTCTGCATCTAGTGTTCAGTTGGGTTTTTGACTCTGACGAAGACCGCTTGTTACGGTTGAAAGATCTTTGTCTTGTTTTCCCATTTCATGTTGTGGTTTGATCATGAATCACATCAAATGTTACTTGATAAAAGTATCGACCGTGAAGTAGAAACAAAATAAAAGTTTATCGGGACTCGATCAGTTCTTCAGGTTCACATTAAACTCTCATTGCCAACGTTTCGGTTTTTATTTAAAACCTTTTTCATAGGCCTGCAAAACAGAAGAAATAATGCAATCATTCATAAATCAAACAAACAGAAAAAAAACGCAAATAGTTACAAATAAGAAAATGCAATAAACATTTTGATAATAGATTAGTAAGAGAACTTAAGATTACTTTGAGAGAACTTGAAATTTTATACTTCTCTAAGTTCTCTCATTAACCTATTGTAAAATTTTTATTGTATTTTCTTGTTTGTAACTATTTACGCTTTTTTTCTGTTTGTTTGATTTATGAATGATTGTATTATTTTTTCTGTTTTCTAGGCCTATGAAAAGAAATCACAGGACTCACTATTTATTTTATGTGTGTACTTTTTTATAGATCCAGGTTATTTAGTTCGTGGAATCGTTTCATATATATATATATATATATATATAACAAAATTAAACGGTTTGTTACAGGGGAATGACTTGTTGAATACTAAAGGTGTGCATCTCCAAGGTTACCTCTAAATCAAGGATATCCTAAATAATCCCAGTTTATATTGATAGTGGACAATTTAATGTTATTTATATTTCTCAAAATGTTACCTTGTTCCAGTCTTTTTTTTTAGACGTCCTTGTTTAGTTTTTTTTTATTATTATAAACATAAAACACCTCTGTAATAATAAAAATTAATATTTTATAAATAATTTCCTCTTAAAAGATACCTAACATATCTTTTTAATGAAACCTGTTCAAACTTTGTTCAAAGAGTTATATATATTGTGCCCGTTGTTGTATATCTAAAGTTTTCAAAATGTTGGCTGAATTGTTTGTATAAATAAGTGGTTTCGAAGAATACCTCAAGGGTAACTGACTTGTTCTATTTGATGGGTGTATTTTAAATTTACTGCTTTGAACTAATCAAAGAGTATATTAAAGAATGTAATGTATCATAAATGGGTGATATATTGTATTATAATATTGATTTAAACAAATCATGTATTATTTTATGTATTAATGTAATTTGTAAATGTGTATGAAAGGAGTATATTAACTGTTTATTATTATAAATATATATCTTGCTAGCATCTTGTTCTGATTTCAACCTTCTAACCACTGAATTGTGTTTGAGATTTTGGGAAGATTACGGATTTAGATTAGGTTGCAGTGACAGTGCACAAAGTTACATATACAACATATAGGCCTCACATTATTAGTGTTCTATATTTGGCTATTCTAACACAATTCTATGAAACTAAAAATTTTTATAAAATTATGCAAATTTAGTGAATTGCTATTCACCATTGACTATTCTCACACGAATACTAAGAAGGTAAATAACTTTAAAGCTTATCGTATTTTCCTTGTTTTGACTATTCTAACAGGAATACCATCAAAATATAAAAAAATAACAAATTCAGCAAACCTACAATATTACTGTTCACGCATAGACTACTACTCTCAGACAAACACTATGAGAATGGAGAAAAATTATCAAATTAAGGAAACTTACCATATTAGTCATAATTTTTGACTATTTTCATGAAACGTCTTTAAAAATAAAAAAAATATAAAATTTAGAAAATTTATTGCAATGCAGTTCACGTTTCGAATATATTCAAAAGAATACTATGAAAAAGAAAATGTTTATCAAATTTAGCAAGCTTATCGTATTTGTCTTTTCGTTTTGACTAAGATAATACTACTATTATGAAAATAAAAAAAGATTTACTAATTCAGCAAGCCTACATTTTACTGTTTTACCCTCTGACTACTCACACACAATATTACGAAAATGAAAAAAAAAATTCAAATTCAGCAATTTTACCATCTTAGTCATTACCTTGTCAGTCTTCGGAAGGGGGGACTACTATGAAAATAAAAAAAAAACCATAAGATTCTTAAAATTTACTGCATCAATCATCAGTTATATTTCCAGAAATGACCCATTTTACTAAATGATTTATAAAGTACCTATAAACACACCTAACCATCTTTTTCCTTTTTGCACTATAATGAAGGTTTTCTGTATAAATAACACGAATTTTGTAAATTATTGGTAGAAAACAACTGTTATAACTGATTCTATTTTTTTTAAATGTTTTTTCGAATATTATACAGATATGTTAATATTTATTATTTTAAATCACAAAATATATCAAACATACTAGTTCAAATAGTTATCTCTAAACACCCCTAACCACCTCTAACTACCTTTTTCCTTTTTGCACTATTTTCAAGTGATTTTGAATTTTCAATAACAGTATTATGAAATATTGGTTTAAAACAATAGTCATAACTAATTCTAATTTTTTAAAAGCTATATTCTTTTTATACAGATATTTTAATTTTTACAATTTTAAATAACAAAGTATATCAAACATGCTAGTGTAAAAGAAGATATCCATTTTTTTTCTCAAATCAAGTACAATATATGATATGTTTCATTTAGAATCGTTAAATTCCCAGAAATCACCTAATTAACTAAATGATTTATAAAGTTACCTCTAACCACCTATACACTCTTTTGAAGGTTTTTCGTATAATTAAAAAGAATTTTATGAAATATTGAGTGAAAACAACAGTTATAATTGATACTACTTTTTTTAATGTTTTTTTGCTATTTATACAGAAATTTTAATAATTATTATTTTAAATAACAAAATATATCAATCATGCTAGTTCAAAAAAAATATCCATTTTTTTTCTTAAATCAAGTACAATATATGATATGTATCATTTAGAATCGTTTTATTTACAGAAATTACCCATTTTACAAAATGATTTATAAAGTTACCTCTAAACACCTCTAACCACCTTTTTCCTTTTTCACTATTTTGAAAGGTTGTTTTGTATAATTAAAAGGAATTTTATGAAATATTGGTAGAAAACAACTGTTATAACTTATTCTACTTTTTTTTAATGTTTTTTTTGTTTTTTATGCAATAATTTTAAAATTAATTATTTTAAATAACAAAATACAATTATGGTAGTTCAAACAAAAATATCCATTTTTTTTTCTTAAATCAAGTCCAATATATTATATGTTTCATATAAAATCGTTACATTCCCAAAAAACACCTAATTAACAAAATATTTATAAAGTTACCCTTAACCACCTCTGACCACCTTTTTCCTTTTTGCACTATTTTGAATGTTTTTTGTATAATTAAAAGGAATTTTATGAAATATTGGTAGAAATCAACTGCTATAACTGATTCTAGTTTTTTTTCTATTTTTACAGAAACTTTTTTATATTTTATATTTAAAAACGAAAAATCTCTCAAAAATTCTAGATAAAAAAAATATTCATTTTTTTTCTTAAATTAAGTACAATATATGTTTCATTTACCATCGTTAAATTTACAAAAATCATTCATTTTATAAATAATTTATATATATACCTCTAAGCACCTCTGCCCACCTCTAACCACCTTTTTCGTTTTTCCACTATTTTGTAGGATTTTTGTATAATTAAAAGGAATTTTATGAAATACTAGCAAATGTACCCGTCTTTGACGGAATCAAAAATTCTATTATACTTGGTATTCCAACATATCAATTATAGTATTATACTAATACTATAATTAGAAATTATAGAATAGTAGAAAACACCATTATTAGTACAGTGTTAAACAAATGCCTCTGTATACACTACATTAGCTGTCTGTCCTTCAGGTTCATCGAAGAACAGTCAGTTGAAACCTCTGACTATTGAGCAAGTAAACTACAGTTGACCATGTGAGAAAAACTTGGTTTCGCTAACTTGAATTCCTGCGTTAGATAAAGTCTCCCTTTGCGACTTAGTTAACGTCATTGCGAAATAGACTCTGAGGGGACCTTGCAATCATTTGAATGGAAACAGACAGTGGTTCGGAAGACTCCCCAATACCACATCCAGTCATTATGTCCGCCTCTATGGCATATCTGTGTAGAGCACGAACTCAGAGTCGTGTCCCGTTGCACAGTTTTTGGGTCACTCATGTTTCGTAACATGAAATTTGTTACTGCTATAAATTGCAGCATCATTGGTGCTCCTACTTTAAGTTTTTACTCATGAGCAGGCAGTCCAGGAGAAATAAATTCAGAGTCAAGAAATTCAATTAGATAATGAACTGCTTCTTCATCACTAATCCAATCTCTTTACTGACTTGTAAGTTCTTTCCTCGGCTTCATATAGCGTAAGAACTTGTTTGTTGATATCTCATGCCTGTTCATATTAAGGGCTGAGAATTGCTCGTTTACAAAACATTTATTCTCAATAGATAGTACATCCTTAACTCTGTGAAACACCATTTTAATGATGTCAAATACGCAATATATTCATGTGCTCAATTGAAATTAAAATCAACTAACAATACCTACTTGCCACACCTGTGTATTTTCAAAACAAACTTGTCTGTGAAGTTAGGAAAATACAGCTAAAAGCCCCATAACTTCGCTTCTGTACTGAATTAATAATCTATTTAGAGCCCATATTTTAAGTTAGGCACACACAAATCCAGTGTCAATGTTTCAGCTCGCTATGTCTTATGGTGGCTGAGTTTACTTGTGACAAACATTTTTGCGTTAAACGTCCATAACTTCACTTCTACGTTGAATTTCCAATCAATTCATAGCCTATATTTTAAGTTAGACCTACACAAATCTACTGTAAAAGTTTCAGCTTTATATGTCTTATGGTAGCTGAGTTTACCTGTGACTAAGTTTTGCGGACAAACCGACAGAAATTTTTCTAAGGGTGGATTCGGTTTCTCCAATGTATGAAACGTAAAGAAAACTTGAAATGAGTCAGTTCTAATCAATGTACAGACAAAATCATTATTTTATTTATAAAGATTGGTAGAAAACAACTGTTATAAATGATTCTAGTTTTTTTCATGCTTTTTCTCTATATTTACAGAAATTTTTATATTTTAAAACAAAAAATATCTCAAAATTTAAAATAAAAAAAATATTCATTTTTTTTCTTAACTTAAGTACAATATATTATATGTTTCATTTACCATCATTATATTTACAAAAATCACCCATTTTTCTAAGCACCTCTGCCCACCTCTAACCACCTTTTTCCTTTTGGCACTATTTTGTAGGATTTTTGTATAATTAAAAGGAATTTTATCAAATATTGGTAGAAAACAACTGTTATAACAGATTCTACTTTTTTTAAATGTTTTTTCCCTTTTTATACAGAAATTTTAATATTTACTCTTTTAAATAAAAAAAAATATGAAACAAGCTACTTGAAAAGAAAATTTCCATATTTTTTTCTTTATTCAAGTACAATATATTATATGTTTAATTTAGCATCGTTATATTTACAGAAATCACACATTTTACTAAATTTTTTATAAAGTTACCTCTAAACACTATATATATATATAGTTTAGGTATATATATATATACCTCTAAACACCTCTGCCCACCTCTAACCACCTTTTTCCTTTTCCACTATTTTGAATGTTTTTTGTATAATTAAAAGTTTTTTTATTAAATAGTGGTAGAAAACAACTGTTATAACTGATTCTGGTTTTTTTCATGATTTTTTTCTATTATTACAGAAATTTTAAAACAAAAAATATCTCTAAACTTCTAGTTAAAAAAAAATATCCATTTTTTTTCTTAAATTAAGTATAATATATTATATGTTTCATTTACCATCGTTATATTTACAGAAATCACCCATTTTCTAAATAATATATATATATACCTCTAAGCACCTCTGCCCACCTCTAACCACCTTTTTCCTTTTTCACTATTTTGAATGTTTTTTGTATAATTAAAAGGAATTTTATGAAATATTGGAATAAAACAACTGTTATACCTGATTCTACTTTTTTTAATGCTTTATTGATTTTATAGAGGATTTTTAACATTTATTTATTTAAATCACAAAATATATCAAACATGCTAGTTCAAAAGAAAATATCCATTTTTTTTCTTCTATCAAGTACAATATATGATATGTTTGATTTACCATCGTTATATTTACAGAAATCACCTATTTTACTAAATGATTTATAAAGTTACCTCTAAACACCCCTAACCACCTCTAACACCTTTTTCCTTTTTGCACTATTTTGAAGGTTTTTTGTATAAATAACATGAATTTTGTAAATTATTGGTAGAAAACAACTGTTGTAACTGATTCTATTTTTTTTCTATACAGAAATTTTAATATATTTACTTTAAATCACAAAAACATGCTAGTTCAATAGGAAATATCCATATTTTTTTCTTAAATCAAGTACAATATATTATGTTTCATTTAGCATCGTTACATTTACAGAAATCACCTATTTCACTAAATGATTTATAAAATTACCTCTAAACACCTCTAACCACCTTCTTCCTTTTTGTGCTATATTAAGGTTTTTTGTATTAACAATACAATTTTGTAAAATATTGCTTGAAAACAACAACAGATATAACTCATACTATTTTTTATAATGCATTGTCTTGTTTTTACAGAAATTTTTATAATTTATATTTTAAATTACAAAATAAAGCAAAACATGTTAGTTCAAAATAATATAGATATTTTTTTTCTTATATCAAGTACAATATCTTATGAGTTTCATTTAGCATCGTTACATTAACAGAAATCACCTATTTCACTAAATGATTTATAAAATTACCTCTAAACACCTCTAACCTGTTTTGACTTTATATGTGTTCCTAAGCCTTTCGGCCATATAACCACCAAAAATCAAATCAGGCCGACTAGTTTAACGTGCTGCCCTTTAGCCACTTTAGATTACTCCAAAGTGCCCGAGGTGACCACGTGGAGGCGGGCCCGCACGATACTACGGCGCGCATCAATACTTACTTCACGCATCAGTATCAGGTCAGCGTACTCAAATCGAGAAAAAAAAAACAATTTGCCTGATACTTAACTTATAACCTTACCAGCAGGTTTTTAGATAATAATACGAATTTTACAACAGTTATAACCCATACTATTATTTTTAATGTTTTTTGCTTTTTTTACAGATATTTTTATATTTATTATTTTAAATCACAAAATATATCAAACATGCTAGTTCAAAAGAATATATCCATTTTTTTTCTTAAACCAAGTACAATATCTTATGAGTTTCTTTAGCATCGTTATATTTACAGAAATCACCCATTTTACTAAATGATTTATATAGTTACCTCTAACCACCTTCTTCCTTTTTGCACTCTTTACAGGTTTTTTGTATTAACAATACAAATTTTGTAAAATATTGGTTGAAAACAACAACAGTTATAGCTCATACTATTTTTTATAATGCATTCTTTTGTTTTTACAGAAATTTTTATAATTTATATTTTAAATCACAAAATATAGCAAAACATGTTAGTTCAAAAGAATATATATATTTTTTTGCTTAAATCAAGTCCAATATATTATGTGATTCATTTAGCATCGTTATATTTAGAGAAATCACTCATTTTACTACATGGTTTATAAAATTACCTCTAAACACCTCTGACCACCTTTTTCTTTTTTCCTCTTTTTTGAAGGTTTTTTGTATAAATAATACGAATTTTATGAAATATTGGTTGCAAACAACAGCTATAACTGATACTATTTATATAATGCTTTTTTAGTTTTTTAAAGACATTTTTATATTTTATATTTTAAATGAAAAAATATAGCACACATGCTCGTTGAAATGAAAATATCCATTTTTTTCCTTATATGAAGTACCTACAATATCTTATGTGTTTTATTTAGCTTCGTTATATTTACAGAAATCACCTATTTCACTAAATGATTTATAAAATTACCTCTAAACACCTCTATCCACCTTTTTCCTTTTTGCACTATTTTGATGGTTTTTTGGATAATAATACGAATTTTTTGAAATATTGGTAGAAAAAACTGTTATAACTGATACTATTTTTTTTTTTTAATATTTTTCCGCTTTTTATACAGATATTTTAATATTTATTATTTTAAATCACAAAATATAGCAAACTGTCAACTCTGTAAATTTTGAACTTTTGAAGAAATTGCCTGGATTGTGTAAAACTTACAAATCCATAGATACAGTTGTTGATAAGTCAGAAGCTGTAAACTATCCTGTGGAATTTCTAAATTCTCTGGATCCCTCAGGGCTTCCCCCTCATAAACTGGACTTAAAAGTTGGAGCACTTATAATGTTGTTAAGAAACCTTGATCCGCCAAGACTTTGTAATGGAACCAGGTTAGTTGTGAAAGGATTATAACCACATGTAATTGAAGCAACAATTCTCACAGGATGTGGAAAAGGAAATGATGTTTTCATTCCCCGAATTCCTCTAATTCCTACAGATGTGCCTTTTCAATTTAAACGATTACAGTTCCCTGTAATACATACATACAGAGCCACGAAGAGAATTTATATTTAGATAATACGGGTATTTAAATGTATAACATCTTACCTGGGATTTTTTTCAAAACGTTTCCATGGTACTTTGTCATTTCTTCTAATTTAATTACGGCTTGTTCATATTTCTCTAGAAGAGACTCAATTTTATCCTTGAGTTTGACCAAATCTTGTTGATGGGCCATGGCATCATGAAGAACAGCCCTGCGTCATTTTGAAATATATAAACAATTATTCATACAAACACGATTATAAAAAAATTTTTTGTTTCACCAAAACATGATCATAGAAAAATTTTTAGTTTCACCAAAAACTATGTCATGAAATTTTCTTTTACTAGCGTCGATAGAAGCCACCAAAAATTAAGATAAATTTTACTAATGTAAGACTAAAGTAGAAATATACCTAATAAAACTTTTAGAATGTTTTAAGATTAATTTTAGAGACTGTTCAAGTGGCAATTGTCTAAGATGATTTAATAGCCTGCTCATGCTTATCATTAAAACTGAAAGCCTCTTAACACTGTGCCAAATACGACAGGAACTACGACGGGGATCATACTCAAAACAACTGCCTGTGGACCTAGTGTATACAGTGGAAAACTCAAAAAAACTCTCACAGTGATTGCTTTAGAAAGAAGATGGCCAGCGGAGTAAGCGAAGAATCCCAACCAATCGGAATAATGTTGCTGTGGATAGCTAAAGTACTGTTAGGCTCAAACACAAATCTGAGCTGTAAATGCAATTGCTTAGAATTTGATGCATTTATCAAAACCTCGACTAGCGAACTGCTTGTGCAGTGTTTTATGCATCAATGAAACATATAATTTCATATTATTCAACAAAATAAAACACAAAGTTTTTTTCTTAAATTTTAGTTAAAAGCAAATTTTAACTATAATTTGTATTTTATTTAATAAAATACTAAGTCAAGTTTTTAGTTACAAAAATAAAAGATAGATAAATACAAAAAACATAATTACAAATAATAAAAAATAACAATCAAACACAACAAAATATGAAATAAAACAAAGTAACATTAATTTGAGATAATATGCAGATCTGAGGGGAAAAGTTTCTAAATATGCGGTTCAGTGACACAAACATTTATGACTTCAGAATAATGATTACGCACTTTCATTCTAATTCATATAACCATTTCAATAACAAAAGAACTTTATTGTAATATCTTTTGTTAGTATAAGTGTTTTTTCTATTAAAAGATGAAAAATTGTTCTGGAAAATAGAAATAAGATAATTGTTATGAATTTTTCTTCTACCAATTATGTTTTATAATCCAAAGAAATGTGATACAGACAAACGTGCTGTTTTTCTATAGATGTGGTAAAACTCAACAATTGTATAGCCACCTGTAGATCTGAAGCTGAGCTCGCTTTTCATCTAAAGTAGCTCTCAACTCCAAATCGTCAGGCAAAGTCGTTAATACGTCCTTCAACCATTTCTCTAATGAAGTACAACATTCTTCAAATCCACTCCATCTGCAAGCAATCCAGAAATCAGAACGTAAAATGCAATCATTAACAATGAAGGTATACCATGTACTAGGACTGGCGTTAAACTTCTTGGCACTGTGGATGCCAAGACTTCTGTTCAAATGAAGTTTTGAACTTTATAACAAACTTGGTACCATTAGAAATAAAACTCTTTAAAATTTTGCACGGAAATATAACAGACGGAAATATAATCATGACAACTCGATCCACTATACAAGTTGCAGTGTTTATTACCTTACATTTTTTGTTTTAAAATATAACAGTATATTTCTGTTTCTTCTGTTGGGTCTCTTTATATACATATCGGCCTATTTTAGTTCAAGTAAAACGACTCAAACTCAAGCAAAGTTTCATAGTATGAAACCTCAGAATGTACTTCACCTATATGTGCCAAAGAGTAATGCAAATTTACAGAATATATGTGCAAATAAATATCAAAAAAAGCATTCATTGATACATTTTTACAACGATCCCAAACTTTATCCAAATTTTCTTGAATTGTACTCTAAACTTTAGCACTTGATTCCAAATCTCATATAAAATCATATTTAGAGTTCCAACATTACCGCTTCTGAATGAAAAGAACTGACCTTGTGAGTCATGAATGTTAATAACTGAAATATCATTGAAACTATATGAGATACAAAATGTCACAACCTGGAAATAATATCTTGAAGACTTCTCTCGTCAGCTGCGGCAGAATCAAATATTGTTTCAAGCTGCTGGTGGAGATGCTCCACTTGAGTTCTGATAAATTCCCTTCCCTCAGGCGCGGTGGACGTGTACACTTTGTCCGCCAGCTCTGAAGCAGTATTCACAACCAGGGCCAGCTCTGCTACGGCTTCTGCACATTTCTTTATTATCTCCTAAAAAATTAAATAATAATCAATATTTTATTAAAACTTTTATTATAAGTTGCCTACACTGGGTATCGGATGATACAACTAACCCCTAGCGTATTACAGATAACCTTTGAGTCATCTTAGCAAAAAAATCAACTACCCGAATTGTTTTGAATTCACAGTTTTAAAGTTAGTTTAAAGACACTATGGTGATTGTAAATAAAATTTAAAAGCTGTTATTGTTGCACACATCCCATCTCACCATGACAAAATCTCTGGCATAAAGAAGAACATTAAAAAGCCTGCAACAATGGCAAGACAGTTGGGATGCAATGGGTTCTCACCCACTAAGAAATGATCGGAAATGAAGAGGCTTTGTTTAACAGTTGCAACGGAGTAGTTAGTTAAAAAATAGCGAATGGATCAACAACAACATCAAGTAATTTACTTAGAGCAATCTGCAAGGTGTATTTTCCAGTAGTGTCCAGTCATGATTATTTAAATGCGCATGATGGTTCATGCCGTTCCACACCGTTCATTGTACCTAATAAGCGTACTGTCGAGTTCTCTGCCTACACCCGTCGTGACACTGGATAATATTGTGATGACTGGACCATATTGGTAGGCTTCTAGCTTTTTATAATAAATTACACTAGTCCTGAAAATGGATTGACAAATGTTGGTCAGCTAGAACGAGATATGCTCAAGTGTCAGTTAGGATAGCTATGGAGTATGAAAAAACACAATAAAAGTTTGGCATGAACATAATGTTTAAAATAACAACAACGATAATAATAATAATAATATTGATAACAAAAAATCTGGAGTGGCCACAACTCTACTTTACTATAAGTAACTTAATGTCAAATTTCTTGAGTATATAAAACATAACGTCTCATTTAAGCATAACGTAAATATCTAAATGGGATATAATTATTAGCCTTTCATTCCTGAGGTAGTACAGATAGTGATTGAAGGACATATCAATTTATAAGCTTATTTTTGTACATCACAAATAATTTATTATTTGCAAATAATTTCATTAGTATAACTACAGCAGTAATAACATTTTTGAAAAACCAAAGTGAACATTTCTTGAAACGATTTATTCTCCTACAAGAGAATGGCTTTCGTTCAAACAGCCAGTGGATTTCTTACATCGTTTACTTGACATCCTTCTACATTGAATATTAAAATTTCAAACAGGAAAATACCCTTTTTTTCTCTGAAAAACATCTTAAACAGCGAAGAAAATGTTATTTTAAGGCGCTTTGTTAATTAAAGATGTACGATAATTACATTTATTAATCTCTAAACGAAAGATTCCAATTATGAATTATCATTTACATTTTTGGTCCTTTATAGAATTATTATACTGGGAATTTTAATCTTTAAAATAATAATAATAATAATAAGCTTCTTAGTATTTAATAAGATCATTTTCCTTCCCCTTTGTCAAATAACATATATACGAATTTTTTCTGAGTGAGTGTTATCATTTTCCTGCACAATATTATTCCTCTTATATCTCATATAATTCAATAAACAGTTTAAACTGTTCCTTTATAAAATCAATTTTATCTCAGTGGATTCGCTCAAAAAATTTCTAAGTCAATGTAAACAATGTAAAAAAATACAAAAAATTCGACAAGTATAGCAGGTTGATCTCTTAGTCTAGGGTAAACAAAGAGTTTTTATATCGTTATTCCTCTTTCCCGTAATTGAAACTTCATGATTTTTTTTTATAAATTGCTAATTTTTTGATCCATTTTTGGTCAAATTTTCATTATTTTTTAACGAGCCGTTTAGCGTCAAAAAATCATTTTCTAAAAACACAAATCGTACTGTAACGCCCCTTTAGCGAATGTAATTTTAGAAAAAAATATCTCAACTCATTCTCCACATAATGTTCTATTTTTAGGCATAGTTTCATTTTGATCCATCAAACAGTATGGCTTGTATCGCTCTCACAAGGTTTGAGATTGAATTATAAGTCAAAATTTTTACCTTTTATTGAAAAAAAAAATATTTTCTGTTGTTTCAAAATTCTGAATATATTTTTCGTTTGTTGCATTTGAAATCTCAAAGATAATGTCAAAATTTCAAAACTCTAGGGTTATCAGTTTAGGAGAAATAAATGTTTTAAAAAAAACGGTTTTTGGCAAAAAAAGTGACTTTCCCATCATGCATAATTCTTCCCAAACAATAGGGATCTTCGTCTTTATCAGGCCCATTTTTGTGTAAAATATCAACTTAATCCATCAAAGATTCTGGACCGTAGCGTGGTAACAAGCAATGCTAACACACGCACCCACCCACCCACGCACCCACCCACACACACACAGACATCATCGTAAAAACGTCATAAAACGACTTCTGGGACCTCAAAGCATGTAATTCCGTCAAAATCTCGAGATCGAATTTTTTCACGATCACTATACTTTACTTATAGTAAAGTAAAAATCATTATTATTAAATTTATATCCTTCTCTTCACAAATATTAAGAAGTGAGAAAAGTAACCTTGGCAGTAGCTTGGATTGACTGAAACCTGGATGTCACTTGCTGCACACTCGAATGTAATTTTGAAAAAAAATATCTCAACTCATTCTCCACATAATGTTCTATTTTTAGGCATAGTTTCATTTTGATCCATCAAACAGTATGGCTTGTATCGCCACTAACCGAAATTTTCGAATCACCACTGACGTCCACAAGTTCTGAAGAAATATCCTTTAGTTTATCAACTTCAGACTCTTCTTGTCAGAATCCTACCAGCATTGACTGAAAATAATGAAAAAAAAATTACAACAAGACGATATAGAATTTAAATGACTTCATACCGTATTCATCGTCTGGATAATACCCTTATGTGAAAGAAACACACACATCATCATCATCACATATCTTTGGGACCTTAGATAGCATTTATAGCTCAATTTTTCTGAATATCTCACCAACATTACATAAAATACAAAGCTTTTTAACACGAAATTAAAAAAACTGTACAAGAAGAAATCTAGACTATAAATAGTTCAATATAACCTTAGATTTGTACAAAGATCAAGAGCATGTTAAAGGTTTTAATTTTTGAGCCTTTATCATTATAATATTTGTTTCATTATTAAATTATTTTAATTAAAAAATTGTTTTATTATAAGGATAGAATGACTAGCCAGCCAGTAATTCATGCTCACCGAGTTAGCACTTAATTATTTCAGAAGACATCTACGTAATGATTTTATTTTATCTTGTGGTTTATTGACATTATGCACTTTGAACTTACCATAGGAAATCAGTATCATCAGCCTAATCTCATGGTATATTAGGTAAAACGGTACAGAATGTAGTTCACGACAGTATCTTACTAAATAAATTTAGTATACATACAAAATATGAAAACCTGAAGTTTGTTAGTTTAAAAATTAGTCGGAGTGTGACTAACTTGTTATGGCGAGCCACATCCCAGGCTGATTATAGAAGATATCAACAGTCTCTAATTTATCTCATTAGTTGTGCAATCCGTAATTGTGTGGTATTTACTCATTCTGAGGTAAAATGGATAAACCAACAAAAGTCTCCACACAAATGGCATGTGTGGTGCGCTCCAATTTTTACATTGGCATGACTGTGCGCTCCTTTGAGAAAAGAACCCGGGAACATTTTAATGAATACTTGCAAAGGAAAAATGACAATAAGAATAATAAAGACTTTTTCTCACATTTTGCGAAACACCTTGTCACACAAAATCACAGCTTTGATCCAAACTTGAACCTTACCATCCTACATGTAAATAGAAAGTTTAAAGAAATTTGTAATTTGGAAGCTTTTCAAATAAACAAGGCCGTCATTAATAATCCTTCTGCCTCTCTATGTCTTAATGATCAAATTCCAGGGTGTCCAAAATTTCTTAAACTGTTCCTAGAATCACATAGAATAAAATAAAAAATAAATAAATATATATATATATATAAAAAGAAGGAAAAAAAAGGTTTCTTTCCTCTAAATTAGTGGATCTGTCCTTCCTGTATTTCAGTTAAAGGTTTTTCAAGCATACCTGAACCCTTTGTCCCTTATCTCTTAAATTGCCTATCCCCACTTTTTCGCAACGGATTTGTTTCCGTTTGTCCAGTTGTGTTCACTGGACCAACCCGTCAGTACCACATCCTTGGGTATGTCTTGAATTCTCTTAATTGAATTTTATTATTTCACTCTAATTTTTGTAACTAATTAGATATAATTTGTATTATAGTGTCTTCCTGATGATGAACACAAAGTGTTCGAAACGCGTTGAATAAAACTTCATTTGTGTGGAGACTTTTGTTGGTTTATCCATTTTACCTCAGAATAAGTCTCTAATTTGTCTATACTCAAGTTTTTTAGAGAAATCCTCTTCAACAAGCTCTAGACATAGTGCAAGCAAGGGACCAACAGCTTTTGCCTACTCCGAGGAACAGCCTGCACGATTTCCTCGAAATCAAATTTTAATTTCCCCTTACCTGTAGAAAATTTCTGAAGCATCAAAATTCTGTGACGCATATGAAATTCACAAAGGTTCACGTGGACCACATTATGTGTTAAATTATTATTCATAAATAAGAAAAACAAAACTATTTTTTTAATTATTTATTAACAATTTTTTAAATTTTGAAAATATAAACTGATAGTTAACATCTCATAAAATTAACAAAAATGTATTAGTTACATATAGCAGCCCTGATCACGGCCGCGAAATACTCCTGCTGTAGAAAATTATTAGAGCAGTCGTTACGTAATATGAGCAAAATTTAGTAAATACTAAACTAAGCACATACCCTAATAGCATTTCTTAATTCATACGTATCGTAAATAGATAAAACTAACTTCAATAAATGGGGATCATAATAATGTTTCTTAATACATCACACCAGACTATGTTATATGTTAATACACATCAGTTACCTCCAGCGTTGATTTGGTTGTAGACAGAGAATCAGAATACGAGTCGAAATCCTCTAGGAGAAGAGCCATTTCTTCCTCAATGACTTCCTTCTCACAGGGTCAGCCAAAGAGCAGGCCACTTCAGCCAGCTTAAGAGCAGCTTCTAACTTAGCTTCTCCTTCAGGCTTTTCATTCTCCAGCACCTGAAGCGAATAGACATTCTTTATGCAGATTCAAAAATTATTAATAAATGTCTAATACAAGTAACCCTCACCCTATTAAAAAATTATATATATATATACCATGATAAACGAAAAACGGTCCGGCAGGACAAATAACACTTAAAATAAACAGTGACACATAGAGTGGAACATAACAAAAGACTCACTTTTCAATATTTCCACCGTAATGGCGGTTGAAATATTGAAAAGTGAGTCTATTTTTATGTTTCAGTCTATGTGTCACTGTTTTATTTTAAGTGGTATATATATATATATATATATATATATATATATATATATATATATATATGATTGGTTGATGCAGGATCAAATAAGCTTGACTCATTTTATTCAAAGTTGTAGGCTTCTAGCTCTGATCAAAGTCACGTACCGCGGTTCTTCTCTTTCATGAAGTCATCTCCGCCGACACATCAAATAGTATAAGGGCTCGCACTCCCTCAGAAAATGAACAGTTGCCGTGCGATGTCGACTTCTCCACTTCGAGTTTTCCCTGTCCGGTCCTGAAAAAAACCATAAGACTGCCACTGCTATCTTGTTGAGACTGGTCACAGCATGATGAAACCGCTGCCGGCCTGCCAGGAAAGGATAAGAGCTCGCACTCCCTTAGGAAATACAAAAACTGGCACTGGGCATTGGCCCCACTATGCAGCGATGTCTCATTGGTTGTATTTTTGGTTGGTGGGTTGGTTCTTGGTGTTTGAACGGCTATTACTGCAATAGCAGCAATGTGGAGAAGTCGACATCGCACGGCAACTGTTCATTTTCTGAGGGAGTGCGAGCCCTTATACTATTTGCTGTGTCGGCGGAGATGACCCAATGGAAGAGAAGAACCGCGGTACGTGACTTTGATCAGAGCTAGAAGCCTACAACTTTGAATAAAATGAGTCAAGCTTATTAGGTCCTGCATCAACCAATCAGATATTAGAACTAGACCCCTCATGTAGATTTCAATATATAAGTTACGCGTGTCCAGATAACAAAAGGGTTTTTAAAAAAAAGGAATATAATAAAAGTAGCTTAAATAAGAATCGGTAATAAGAATCGGATTTATTAGTCAGCTCCTTCTATTTATAGGAGAGGCAATGTTGATACGGACTTCAACCCTATAGTGTCTCGCGGGCCGGCATCACTGCCCCCTCCCAGTCCTTATCAACAATGCTCTCCGTACAAGTGTCTGAGTTATATCATAAAATAACAAAACAAAACTTGCCTCTAAACATAAGAAATGAATATAATGCTTTAACATTCAAAAATAAAACAACATCCACACAAGTAACTGAATTAACATTGTTTATAGAAATTACAGAAATAACAAAAGATGAACTTCTATGATTATTTGTACAAAACAAAATTAACAAAGGTAAACACACATAACTACACTATATCGTCCGCACCATTGGTGGGATTTTCTTTCTCACTCGTCGTAGTTCATGAAAATGAACAATTTCTTGCTTCAGTGTGTCTGTTCCTATTCTCCATATGCGTGCTCTGTAACGTGGTAATGTTGCAAGTACTTGATATGGTCCTACGTACCTTGGGTCAGACTTTTTCCGCTTCTGCCTGTTAAGCTTATATACGAAGTCCCCTTCTTGTATCAACCCTACTGCTTCTTCTGCTTTCTTTTGATTATATTGCTTGGTCCATCTTTCTTTTGCTGCTTTGACTCTATTATGTAACCTTTGTGGATCCACTTCCTTTTTCCGCAATTCAAATGGTGTTGCCTCTGTGGTCGAGTGAATACTACTGTTGCATGCTAGGACCGCTCTGGCCATTGCCACATGGCCCTTTATGTTTTTTGCATCGGCCAATAACTGCAAGTGTAACGTTAGAGTGTTATGTAATCTCTCTATTGCTCCGTGGGACCTTGGATGACCCGGTGTACACCAGTGGGGGTTTATATTGAATTCTTTTAAAAGGGTTTTTATTTTAACATTGTTGAACTCTCGTCCTCTGTCCATATAGATTGTTTTCGGGCAGTCAAACGTGGCCAAATACGAAAGCAATGCCTCTTCCGTACTTTCACTCGATTTACTTGTTAGTGGCCATGCTGAGGCTACCTTCGTTAGTCTATCTATCGTTGTTAAGTATTTGTTTCCCTCATATGTAAATATATCAATTTCTAACTCCTCAAAGGGTCCCTCGGGCGTCTGACTCTGTATCAATGGAGGTACAAATGGCAATCTCTCATACTTCCTCCTTTTGCATACTTCGCAATCCTTTAGCACTTGGGCTATCCTTTTGCCCATTTGGAGCCAGTAATGCGACCTCTGTAGATGTTTCAGGGTCTCTGTGACACCACGATGGTTAGTTTTTCCTCTGTGATATTTTATGATGACCTCCTTCTGCTGATCTCCGTCTTCTACCGTTTCTACTTGGTTCTTGCAGATTATAAAATGAGCTCCCTGTCTCAGCTCTCTTTCCTGAATTAGTCTGAGTAGTCTAGCTTCGAGTTCTTGAGATTCTATAAAGAAGTGGTATACCTTTCCTGGCACTGTTAATTGGTTTATGGCTGTACTTAGTTGTTTGTTATTCGCCTTCATTCCCCCTGTAATAATATTTATTCTTAAATGGCCATATTTGTGCAATCGGGTGTTTACTATTTCCTCTGAGTCGTTTTTTATAATTATTTGATTTCTCTTGTTGTTTATTATATCCTGACTAATCTCAGCCTCTGGTCTATTTCGTTGTTCTTGGTCTTCATCTGCATCTGGTGTCCAGTTGGCGAAGAACTCTCGCACGTCCCTAGAGGTACTTGGCTCACTCGTACTACTTCTCGTAATGACGTTGACGTTTCTGGACAAACAGTCTGCTACTTGATTATCGACGCCCTTTACGTGCTGGACCCTGAAATTGTATGCAGCTATCCTTTCTTTCCACTTTGCTATCCGAGCCGACGTCTCCTTTAAATTCCCGATCCACATCAGGGGCCTATGATCTGTTCTAATAGTGAACTCCGCAGCAAAAAGGTAAGGTCGGAAATGTTCTACCGTCCACACTATGCCTAACATTTCCCTTTCTATTGTTCTATATCTTCTTTCTGCTGGTGATAGTTTTCTACTGGCGTAGGCTATTGGTCTCTCTCCCTGGATCGTTTCCTGCATTAGGACTCCTCCGATAGCTTCTTGACTGGCATCCGTCATCACTATGAACGGTTTGTTTAAGTCGGGGAATTGGAGCAACAGCGGGCCTCGCAACGCCTTCTTACACTGCTCCACTGCTTCTCTTAGTTCTTCGGTCTGTATAACCTTCTTCCCCTTCTTCAAACTATCCGTCAAAGGATTCGTAATTGCTGCAAAGTCCTTTACGTACCTTCTATAAAAACCTATCATACCTAGAAAGGCCCTGATGTCTTTTGGTCCCTTTGGATAGGGTAATCGGTCTATTGCTTCAACCTTCTTAGGGTCGGGTCTTACTCCTTCACCTGAGATAAGATGCCCCATAAACCTAACCTCTTTCTGATATAAGCGGGTTTTATCCCACGCTACCTTTAATCCAAAGTCCCTTATTCTTTTCAACACCCTTGTAACATGTTCCTTTTGTTCTTCTATTGATTTACTGAACACTATGATGTTATCCATGTAGATTTGAGTAAAGTCTTCTCCCAGTCCTTCAAGCAGTTCATCCATGAGGCGTTGGAACGTGGAAGGCGCGTTCTTTAGGCCAAAGGGCATCCTCAAAAATTCGAAGTGGCCTCTATCGAACGTAAAGGCCGTCTTCTCGACATCTCTCGGGTGCATCCTAATCTGGTGATACCCGGCCTTGAGGTCGAAGGTACTGAATACAGTTGCTCCTGCCATATGGTCGAGGATGTCTTCTATCCTTGGCAGGGGGTATCTTTCAAGCTTAGTATAGTTGTATACTAAGTTGTATACTTATATAAGTAATAAGCTTAGTATACTTATTTAACTCTCTAAAATCTACTACCAACCGGTATTTAGGGGGTTTACCCTCCTCGACCTTTTTAGGGACCAGCCAAATAGGACTCGAAAATTGTGACTTAGACCTCTGTATTATGCCCTAGTCCAGCATTTCCTTTATTTGATCCTGCATTATCTTCTTCAATTGGTGTGGGTACCTCCTAGGTTTCACGTAAACAACTGTACCTTCAGGGAGTTCTATTTGGTGTTCGACCCTACCTGTAGCTTAATATCCCACTTCCCTTTTTTACACTCAGGTTTTGCATTGATTCTCTCCAAAAAATCGCACCCCAGAATAACTCCATATTTCTGGGTCTCCAAGTGGGTTACGTGTACTTTCGTCTCCAAGGTCTCTCCTATTAATTCTCCCATCTCTACTTGTAATTCGCCTAACAGGCTCTTCCTTCCTGCCATGGTAATCAAGGTGCAGTCTCATGGTGTCAGCTCTGAATAATTATACATCCTTTTTGCCACTTCGTTATCCATAATTGTGCTATCTGACCCTGTATCCACCAAACACTTAGTCTTCCATTCGGGGAAAAAAAATATAGGGAGCTTACCTGTTATGCTATTCCTCTGTTGCTCACCTATATACCTCTCGCCTAACCTTCAATCCTTCTTCTTCTTCTCTCGGGTAGCGATCCTCCCACCTTGAGTCTCTTCCAGTGAAGGCCACTTCCCTCTATATATAGCACCATTATCTTCTCGGTCCATTTCCTCTTCCCGGATGGCATTGATTGTCTCTTCAAGACAAGTGGGCTTCATGATGCGCAGGGCCATCCTCACCCGTTCCGGAGCTGCCTTGAGGAGAATTTCACTGGCTATCTCTTCGTATATTGTCGTTCTCCATTTCGCTTCTTGACCGTCTGTGCATTTTTCGTTAATCTTCATGGTTAATTTCCTTGTCGCATCTCCCAATCTGCGCCCGAACTCGGCGCAGGTCTCTCCATTCTCTTTCCGCATTTCAAAAACTTTAAGCGCGCTTCTAGCTACAGGCTTTGTGGCTCCAGCATACCTGTCCTTGAGGGCTGATCGTACTGCACTCCACTCTGTACAAAACGTAAGTCCCAACTCCAGCATCACCGTAAGGCTGACTCTGGCGAGGAAGTAAGTCCTGATGTTCTTGTCTGTAGCTGGGTCCAGTTTAGTTGCGACTAGCTGTTCGTTGACGGAGTCCATTCTTTCTATGAACAGGTCCAACTCTCGAGCATCACCCTCAAACCTTTTTATCGAGTCTAATAGACTCATCAGGTACCCTGCTTTTGCTACTCTCGCTTGTTCTATTTTTACTGAGAGCCTAACTTCGGCTTCTGTTAACTGTGAACTCATCATGTTCGTTTCCACACAGGACACAACACTACACTATTATAACGGGTTGACGAATGTTCCCGGGTTTCGGCACCAGTTACGCGTGTCCGGATAACAAAAGGGTTTTTTAAAAAAAGGAATATAATAAAAGTAGCTCGCACGTGATTGAAGACAAGAATCGGATTTATTAGTCAGCTCCTTCTATTTATAGGAGAGGCAATGTTGATACGGACTTCAACCCTATAGTGTCTCGCGGGCCGGCATCACCTATATATATATTCAACGTTTTGAATAATTTCAGCAAACTGTTTGTACTATATCTAATAATTTTGTTAGAATAATATTAAAAAATAGCACATAAAGTTGTTATATTTTCATATCTAAACTTTTGTTGTCACGGAGGAAAAAACAAAATAAAAAAGTTACGTCAGCAAAAATTATTTAATTTGTGGTAAAATTGAGACACGGTACAATCAACCCAGTAATGTGGTTCATCCACAACAAACAACAATGATCCACAATTTTCAATCTGATATAATACAAGTGTAGGAGTAAAAAAGAAAATCCTATCTTATGAACTCTTGTTTTTGAATCGTCACTTTTATGAATAACTTCACAATATAACTGCTCTAGGAATAGGTTTCTTGCCAGTAAGAGGAAGTTACCTGGTATCTTGATATGAGGTGCCTCAGTTGGTTGTTGACGTAGGTCTCTAGGTGAGAGGTCAAAAGTACAGCAGTCACTTTGTTAATGTCGACCAGTTGACTCTGACCTGCTTCCAGTTTCTCTAAAACTTTCTAAAAAAAAAAGAAAACACAAATTAAGTTTTATATTTAAATGTCAACATTACACTTAATACTAGCATAAGATGCCAAGAAATATGGATTTCCCTTAATCCATATGGAATTCTACACTGTGTTTTGAAATTTTTTTAAGCTTTTTTTATACTATAATTAGATATACAAAATGAATGCACTTCTGGCAAAGAAGGCAAAATATTTACCCTCATGAATATATGTCACTAGAGTAAATAGAAAAATAAATTTCCAGTAGAAAAACAGTATTAAAGTAGACATTAAAGTCAGAGATAGTCTAACATTTTAAGATGTTATGCCTTAAAATTTGTACAATCATACAAATACTTATATAGTTATACAGATAACTATATAAGTATATAAAAAGGTTTCACATAAACACGTGAAATAACAATCAATGATCAAACCACAATAAGAAATGGGAAAACAAGACTAAGATCTTTCAACCGTAACAAGCGGTCTTCGTCAGAGTCAAAAACCCAACTGAGGTTGGGTCTTGTCAGTTGGGTTTTTGACTCTGACGAAGACCGCTTGTTACGGTTGAAAGATCTTAGTCTTGTTTTCCCATTTCTTATTGTGGTTTAATAATATAAGTATACATAACAGATTCAATAATATATCGACCGTTTGATAGAATAGCTGTGTTCTCTAATCGGGGTTCGGTCAAATTTCCAGTATAAAAATCAAACTCTCGTTGCCAACGTTTCGGTTTTATTTAAAACCTTTTTCATAGGCAGAAGTAAAAATTTTTTAACTAAGAAAATGAAATTTACATTATTTAAAGGAACAACAATGTTAACCGGACAAAACCTTGGACTAGACTGTTATATACTTATCCAAGCATACATTGTTGAAAGTAGACATACGTACGTCTACATAAGTAAGTATCAATGATCAAACCACAAATAAAATGGGGAAAACAAGACTAAGATCTTTCAACTGTAACAAGCGGTCTTCGTCACAGTCAAAAACCCAACTCTGACGAACCAACCCTTGACTCTGACGAAGACCGCTTGTTACGGTTGAAAGATCATACGTCTTGTTTTCCCATTTCATTTGTGGATTGATCATTGATTGTTATTTGACGTGGTTATGTGAAATCTTTTTACTTACTTAATATGTATGTTTATTTTTCTTTAAATCTTTCCTAATTTCTGAAAACTATAAGAAAATTGTTTTATTATACTATCAATAATGAAAAACCCAATTCACTGAATTACTTTTCTGCAATATGCGAATTAAAAAATTTTTAATTAGAATATGGCCTTAGAATATTTTACCTCATTTCTGAACGAAGACTACTTTAGGTATATAGTATATTTCAAACTAGACTTGAAGAAATATACAATGATTACATTTACGTTGTGCCAAGCTCAATTTAGGGCTCCTAATGTGAATTGGCAAACAAAAAAAATAAACTACTGCAGTTGTACTTTGTAAAAACAATGAGACCAAGGACTTTATGACCTTAGCATTACAAACTTGTATTGGCTAATGAAACACCAGCGTTTCATGACCACCATCAATTCAAGTTGATCTTTTTCTTTTTGGATTTCTACAAAAACAGTATCACTCATCTCAACTTGAGTTAATTATTTGTGAAAATTATTCAAATTCATTTAATAACAAGAAATCTGAACAAAAATAGTAAAGATTAATTTACTATTTTAAAATAGAATGTAAAAATAATTTAGTTAAGTGTATGGTTGGTCGTAGACTATTCAATAATAGTTTTGCCAGTGATAAAAGTCACCTTGATTCAACAAATCAATCTTACATTGTGAGATAAAAGAGTTGTTGACTACTACTAACAACAAAGAAATAAAATCGATGGAATGAATCATATAGGTTCTTTGAACAGTCATTTATAAGTACTTTGCAAAAGAATATGTGTGCAACTTTTCTGGGATTGCCTTAGTTTTCTTCCTCCTTTATTTTTACTTTACTATAAGTAAAGTATAGTAATCGTGAAAAAATTCGATCTCGAGATTTTGACGGAATTACATGTTTTGAGGTCCCAGAAGTCGTTTTATGACGTTTTTACGATGATGTCTGTGTGTGTGTGGGTGGGTGCGTGTGTTAGAATTGCTTGTTACCACGCTACGGTCCAGAATCTTTGATGGATCAAGTTAACATTTTACAAAAAAATGGGCCTCATAAAGACGAAGATCCCTATTGTTTGGGAAGAATTATGCATGATGGGAAAGTCACTTTTTTTTGCCAAAAACCGTTTTTTTTAAAACATTTATTTCTCCTAAACTGATAACCCTAGAGTTTTGAAATTTTGACATTATCTTTGAGATTTCAAATGCAACAAACGAAAAATATATTCAGAATTTTGAAACAACAGAAAATATTTTTTTTTCAATAAAATGTAAAAATTTTGACTTATAATTCAATCTCAAACCTTGTGAGAGCGATACAAGCCATACTGTTTGATGGATCAAAATGAAAATATGCCTAAAAATAGAACATTATGTGGAGAATGAGTTGAGATATCTTTTTCTAAAATTACATTCGCTAAAGGGGCGTTACAGTACGATTTGTGTTTTTAGAAAATGATTTTTTGACGCTAAACGGCTCGTTAAAAAATAATGAAAATTTGACCAAAAATGGAACAAAACATTAGCAATTCATAAAAAAAAAATCATGAAGTTTCAATTACGGGAAAGAGCAATAACGATATAAAAACTGTTTGTTTATCCCAGACTAAGAGATCACCTGCTATACTTGTCGAATTTTTTGTATTTTTTTACATTGTTTACATTGACTTAGAAATTTTTTGAGCGAATCCACTGAGATTAAATTGATGTTTCTAATGGAAAAATGAAAATATATTATTGACTTATAAGAGATGTAAGAGGAATAATATTGTGCAGGAAAATGATACCACTCATTAAAAAAAAATTGGTATATATGTTATTTGACAAAGGGGAAGGAAAATGATCTTATTAAATACTAAGAAGCCATAAAATTCCCAGTATAATTACTCATTTAAAAACCATAAATGTAAAAGATAATTCAAAATATAAATCTTTCGTTTAGAGATTAATAACTGTAATTATCGTACATCTTCAATTAATAAATCACCTTAAAACAACATTTTCTTCGCTGTTTAAGATGTTTTTCAGAGAAAAAAGGGTATTTTACTGTTTCAAATTTGAAAATTTTACATTAATATTCAATGTAGAAGGATGTCAAGTAAACGATGTAAGAAATCTACTGGCTAGTTGAACAATAGCCATGTTCTCTTGTAGGATAATATTTCGTTTCAAGAAATGTTCACATTGGTTTTTCAAAAATGTTATTACTGCTGTAGTTATACTAATGAAATTATTTGCAAATAATAAATTATTTTGTGGTGTACAAAAATAAGCTTATAAATTGATATGTCCTTCAATCACTATCTGTACTACCTCAGGAATGACAGGCTAATAATTATATCCCATTTAGATGTTTACGTTATGCTTAAATGGGACGTTATGTTTTATATACTCAAGAAATTTGACATTAAGTTACTTATAGTAAAGTAGAGTGTAGGCCACTCCAGATTTTTTATCCTTCTGTTCACGATTGTGATATTAAGTACCCTGATCGTAAATTTCTATGAACGACTTCACTTCTGACTATTCTACTAATAGTGGAGTAGAGTCGAAATTATAGGGAAATGTGAGCACCTATCTTCTTTTTACCTGTCTAATATAAGGCACAGAAGAAAACAGGAAACTATATACTTTTAATCTTTTATAAATGGTATTTTTATACTTTATCCTTTATACAAACTTTATACAGTTTACGCTTAGTTTAGATAACATTCCTTTTATATAGCTTTCATGTTATCTTCTTTGTTTGCTCTTTGATGGTATGAAGTAAAAAGGCCTAAGAGCATTTATTGCTATTGTTTTCCTTTTCCTTTGTGTTTTTCATTGATTGCATCGCGTGTTTATTGTGATTCTTCTACATATATATATCAATGATCAAACCACAAAGTGAAATAAGAAAAT
This sequence comes from Hermatobates lingyangjiaoensis, assembly GCA_026182355.1. Lineage (NCBI taxonomy): Eukaryota > Metazoa > Arthropoda > Insecta > Hemiptera > Hermatobatidae > Hermatobates > Hermatobates lingyangjiaoensis. The sequence goes on from JAPFBL010000728.1 coordinate 209,528, forward strand.
AAGGCTAAGACCTTCCAACCGTAACAAGCGGTCTTCGTCAGAGCCAAAAACCCAACTGATTTATATATATCAACGTTCAATCTTCAGTAATAAATTCACAAATGTGACTAAAATCTTTCAAATTGACTGTCTCACTGAACTTGACTCTGACAAAGACCTGTTGTTTTGGGTGAAAGGTCTTAGTCACATTTCTGAATGCCTTTCTGTGATTTGGATGTTAATTTTTATAAAAGATAACCTATGATATTCATGGCGTGGTAATCTACTTGTACTATGCATATGAATTGTAATTAAAAGAATATTAGTAATATTAACTGATTGAGTATATGACTGAATATGATTAACTGATTTGAGTATTAACTGATATATACATTTATGATAAACATGTATGAATTTATAAGGAACTACAAAAAACACTATGTTTCATGGATAAGGGATTAAGTTATGACTTGTTGGTCTACAGTTACCGTTGAATAGATTGTGGAAGCTCTGCGTGACTTCGTTGTCGATGGTCTGCCGTCCTTGCTCGGAGGTGGCAGCCGAAGCCACTGCAGAAGTCGTCAGCACTGACTCCAAGAGCAGCTCACCCTGGGTGCGCTTGTTCAAAAGAGCAGTCAGTGGTGTTAGAGTGGACTCCAGGGATAGCTTGTCTGACAGAGTCTGGTGTTTCAGCCAAAGCATTCTATCACGAGCTCGACCAAGCCAGCCATTCAACTCGTCATAAGTTTTCTTGTAATTTCTGTGTTCTTGGTATTCACTTTCCCTTTCGTTAAGCAAAGACTAAATAAACACCAAACAAATTAGTTCACTTAATTAATTAGTAGAAAATAAACTATCATAAAAACACTGAGACTAAGAATTACGATACTTCTGGATATGTCAATAACCTTAAAACAGATAAAATCATTGACATGGAAGCAGGACCTGGGAAAAGAATAATAAAAGAAATGATACACATACAGAAAACTCTTAACACTTGTAATTCGAGGTCTGATATTGAAAAGTTTAGCCATATTTATACAAACATTCTTTCCCATCACCAGTCATAATAACAATATTAAATCATTGTAACATGGATGATAACCTTAAGTCATAAACTAACCTTTCTTCATGTAACCTTCATATGTTCACCCGCCCTGTTTTGTGGAAATGATAGATGAATATAACAAGTAGTGTTTTTCGTATTTATAACCAATTAATTCTTATGTAACTTAAATAACCATTAGCACACTTTCCAAGGTAAAACTAATTTCCTTTTGTCTGATACTTTTAAATAGATGTGTACTCAACAACTCTGATTATAAAATAACCTTTTGTATGTATCTGTTTGGTCTTAAAAAAAAAAGTGTGTTATTTCTCTATGTGAGTTGTAGATTGTTTTGATAAATGTATTATAGTCTTACTCTAATTTTAGCCCTGAAGATTATGTGCAAATACATCGAAACGTCGGCCTAGAAAGGAGTTATTTTCTTTTATTTGATCTAGCCCTCAATAACAAAACAGTGAATAGAATAGAAGAGGTCAATAACAATTTTTGAGTTTATATATATATATATATATATATATATATATACCATGATAAACGAAAAACGGTCCGGCAGGACAAATAACAATTAAAATAAGCAGTGACACATAAACAGAAACACAACAAAGACTCACTTTTCAATATTTCGACCGTAATGGCGGTCGAAATATTGAAAAGTGAGTCTTTGTTGTGTTTCTGTTTATGTGTCACTGCTTATTTTAATTGTTATATATATAGGGGGAGGGAGAGAGAGAGAGAGAGAGAATGTATTTTTGTTCGTATTGGTTATTGTTATAATTTATTTTGAGTGATCAATCTGATTTATTTCAGCATTTTTATATTGTGCTATTTTTCAGTTTTTGTTTAAATAAATATAATGACCCGCAAACATTATTTTTATAATCCAGATATTTATATGTTTTTTGATAAATTGGTATTGGTTTAATATACTACTTCTAATCAAAAAATAGATTCATATTCTTTCTTTTGGGGGGGGGGGGGGGGGAGGGAGGATTATTTCCTGGACCGGATAAGATAGCTTATAGAAGGAAACAAATACAGAAAACACACACACATACACAAATGCTCTTCTACATTTATTATAAATTAGCCTACAGTTGTTGATGTCAACAAAGAAAGCGTCAATAGATGAAACGTTATCTATATAAATAAAATAATGATTTTGTCTGTACATTGCTTAGAACTGACTCAATTCAAGTTTTCTTTACGTTTCATACATTGGAGAAACCGAATCCACCCTTAAAAAAATTTCTGTCGGTTTGTCTGTTTGTCCGCAAAACTTTGTCACAAGTAAACTCAGCTACCATAAGACATATAAAGCTGAAACTTTTACAGTAGATTTGGGTAGGTCTAACTTAAAATATAGGCTCTGAATTATCTGGAAAATCAACGTAGAAGTGAAGTTATGGACGTTTAAAGCAAAAACGTTTGTCACAAGTAAACTCAGTCACCATAAGACATGGCGAACTGAAACTTTGACACTGGATTTCTGTATGCCTAACTTAAAATATGGGCTCTAAATAGATTCATAATTAAGTACAGAAATGAAGTTATAGGGCTTTAAGCGTATTTTCCTTACTTCACAGGCAAGTTTGTTTTGAAAATACACAGGTGAAGCAAGTAGGTATTGTTAGTTGATTTTAATTTCATTGGAGCATATGAATATATTGCGTATTTGACATCTTTGAAAAAGTGTTTCCCAGAGTTGAGGATGTACTATCTATTACGAATAAATAGTTTTGTAAACGGGCAATTCTCAACCCTTAATACGGACAGAACAAGTTCTTACGCTATATCATACCTAGGAAAGACCTTACAAGTCAGTAAAGAGATTGGATTAATGATGAAGAAGCAGTTCATTAGCTAATTGAATTTCTTGACTCTGAATTTATTTCTCCTGGACTGCCTGCTCATGAGTAAAAACTTAAAGTAGGAGAATCAATCATGCTGCAATTTGTAACAAATTTCATGTTACGAAACATGAGTGCCCCAAAACTGTGCAACGGGACACGACTCTGAGTTCGTGCTCTACACAGATATGCCACAGAGGCGGAAATAATGACTGGATGTGGTATTGGGGAGTCTGTGTGTATACCACACATACCATTGATTCCGAGCCACTGTCTGTTTACGTTGAAATGATTGCAAAGTCCGGTCAGAGTCTATTTCGCAATGACGTTAACTAAGTCACAAAGGGAGACTTCATCTAACGAAGGAATACAAGGTAGCGAAACCAAGTTTTTCTCACATGGTCCAAATGTAGTTTACTTGCTCAAGTAAATGTGCTCAAGAATTTAAAATGTGGATAATATAAAAATTGGTAATAAAGTAAAGAGATCTAGCTAGGGTAGCCAGTAGCTTGCTTGCTCGCCGATGACAGTAGTGCAAATGTATTATAAATAAATACAACAAAAATATTTTTTTTAATTTAAAATTTGCGTAATATAAACACTGGTAATAAAGTAAGGTATGGAACCAGAGTAGCCCAGTGGCTTGCGTGCTAGCTTTTGACTGTGAGCACGTTAATTAGAACTAACTCATTTCAAGTTTTCTTTACGTTTCATACTTCACTGTAGCCACATGTACCCTTAGAATAATTTCTGTCTGTCGGTTTGTCCACAAAATATTGCCACCATAAGACATATAAATCTGAAACATTGACTGTAGATTTATGTATGTCTAACTTAAAATCTTATCTTTGTATACAGAGGCATTTGTTTAGCACTGTACTAATAATGGTATTTTCTACTATTCTATAACTTCTAATTGTAGTATTAGTATAATACTATAATTGATATTTTGGAATACCAAGTATAAGAGCATTTTTGATTCCGTCAAAGACGGGTACGTTTGCTAGTTATATTATAAAGTGGAAGAAATTGATATAAAACTACCAGGTAAAAATACGTGCATCCCTGACTCGTGAAAACCATATGTCATCAAATGATGAGTTTTAATATTCCAATTGTTTTTTCTTTATTCACAACTATTTAAAAACAAATTTGTAACTGTACATATTTTAATGTTTTAGTTCCTTTCGTGTAACGCTGACCGAGCAGAGAAAATAGTAATTTCACAATTCTAAGTTCAAAGTAATTGTAATTCCCTGGCATCCCTTCCTTTCTGGGTAGAATCACTTATTATTCTAGTATACATACTATTTTCCAATCGTTGGTCAAAGTTGGTCGTTTAGTCGAAAACATTACAAGCGCAACTCTCTGTATGTGTGGGTGTATTCAGTTTTCTCTTCTACACTTTATATATAGACATATGTCATGAAATTTATATTTCAAAACATATATAATAAAAAATAAATTGAACCAAAGGAATAAAAACATTAAAAGAAATAAAATCTATTGTCACCAGCTGGAGAAGAAAATAGTTGAATTTATAGGTAGAAAACATATTGATTTTCTAGGAGACAAATAATGAAAATTGGAATAGGAAATAATGGAAATGACATCTTGGAATTGTGAAATAAAAAAAGGACGAGGCGAAAGTTGAAATCACATTATGATTGCAGTTACCTTGTATTACAGTAAAGCAGTCGGTCCCGTTGGAATACATCTCAGGATAGCCAGGTGAATAAAGTTCCATTTTCTGTTTATCTCCTTCCTCGAATTCTTTGCACAGTTTGCTTGAACCTGTAAACAGATTAATCTAATTAGATTTCCTTGAAAGGAATATTGTACAGGGCTAATGAAGAGGCCTTGACAATTTATTTCAAGCCGTCTTATTTTTGTATTTCATTGAGAAAAAAATCTTCAACAATAATATTATTTAATTAAATAAATTTACACCCATAATAACTTTAGTTACGAGAAATATTTATATAATAGCAAAGATTTTTCAACAAATTATAAGAATAAATACTTCTATATACCCTTTATATAATATAATTAAACCAATAAAACAACCAGTCCGTAAACTAAAAAGAAAAAAAACCTTCTATTATCCTCATTAGAAACTAGTAACGACATTACACAGGTGAGAAAAAAAACGCAAACAAAAATTAACAGCGGCCATTTCTGCATAAGATATTAATATATTTTTTGCCATTTCTATATTGTAGAATACCTGTGCTAAATTTCAAATGGATCGCAATTTGTTAGAAATGATCATGAAATTACATTAATATAATGTATATTAATAGATAAAAGGTTATTTATGATTTGTGCTTACACATACAGGTTAAAAAAAAAAAGAATAATATAACCTCTGTAATAACACTATTGATAAAATTACTTCTAATAATAATATTATTATTATTATAAGGGGCCCCGCCATCTTGCCATATGAAGTGTTGAGTATAATATAATAATATATATTATGTACAAGACCTATCTAATACAGATAGTTACTATACTAATAGATCTCGATACCCAGACGCCATGTTGTTCTGAATATTAACCTCAGAAAGAACTTTAAACAAATAACTTTAAACATTATAACATTTTGAAACAACAATAAAAAAAAGTTGCTCCGTACGAAAACCTACATCACTGCCAGGTGAAGGTAAGTGTATCAAATGGATACATTGATACAATGTATAATCTATACAAACATACTCGTACATTATATGTAAAATACATACATTGATAGTGTTAAATAGCACTGTGCCTTCTTCATTCATGATTTCTTAGAGAGATGATCTTTTTGCCCTATTATCTTCCTATAGATAAGTGGTAGATCAAAATAATCTAACTAAGTACAGTGAACACATTTTAACTATTCTAAATCAAGGATAATAAAAAAGAAATGTTACTAACTGTATGAAAAACTAACGAAACAAAAGCTTCCAACCACTTTGGTTATCATGGGTAAGCAATTGAACTACAGATTAAAAATTGACGAAAAAAAACAATACAGTTACATTTGCACAGTGAAAGATAATGGCCGCTTCACTTGTGATAAGTTAGCACGACATAAGCGCACCCACGCGTTAGACAGCTCAATCACTCCGGGACATAGCCAGCGCTCCACGCGTTAGACAGGTTACATAATTAAACATTGTGTCCCTCTTATTACATAAAATACATAAAGTTATTATACTAAATATAGTGTCCCTCTCTGAAATACTCAAAGTAATGACATACACTTGATTCATTCCAAGTTCTAGAATCTTTGAACCCAGAATAAAATTAGTGTTTTATCCACTCCTCCCTAATGTGGCCTTTCTTACGAATGGAGTGATTGAACAGTCTAACGCAGGGGTCTCCAAAGTAGGCCCGCCGAGCTCTCCTTCAATTGGAGACTTACCGTCTGAGTTACAAATGGAAGTTATAGATTTGCAATCCAATGACATCCTGAAGGACAAATATAAAGAAGGAAATTTAACTGAATTCTACAAATGCATTCCATCTGACCAATTTGTTTATTTAAGGAAGTTTGCCTGTGAATTCATTTCAGTTTTTGGAACTATATATTTGTGTGAGTAGACTTTTTCAAAGATGAAATACACAAAATCCTGCTACAGATCACAGTTGTCTGATGAACATTTGAATGCTTTGCTTGTTATTGAAACCACTCGTTTTGAACCTCAGTTGGACAAAATTTTGTCAGAAATGAAACAATTTCATATATCCCCAATTGATCTAAGTTAAAAATATGTTAATTGTTGCTGATATTATATGCATTGTAATTATGTACTGAATAAATAACATTTTTTAATTATTAATTCACTGTTTATTTACATTGCATGTATTTTGGTCAAATAAATAATTTAGAACCTTGGCCCGCGAAGCTTTAAAAATTCAGCAATGTGGCCCTCCGCTGGAAAACTTTGGAGACCCCTGGTCTAACGTATGGGTGTACTAATGTCGTACTGGTTTATCAGAAGATAAGCCTTATCTTTGCGCCCTTATCTTTAACTGAAAATATAATATTATTTTTTTTGTTAATTCTTTTTGTGCAGTATCATAATTTTTTAATACAGTTTGTTTCCTGAGTTTTTAAAATTTCGTTTCCAATTCTCGTTAATTTGGAATAGTTCGCGTGTATTTACTATGTAGATTAATTTTGAACTACCAGTTACCTAAAGGAAGAAAATAAGGCAAAAGCAGATATATCTAAAAAAAAAACTCGTTAAAGCAGAATCCGCAGTGCTATTTAATACTGTTTGTTTAAAAAAGGATTCGTGCCAGTCTATGCCAACATACATTAATGCGTAAAAAAGCCATCACAATATTTTTTTAAGGTTTGAGGTTGGTAACGTATCGGGGAAAATTTTTTGAATGTACGTAATGAAATATAAAATTTGTCAACGACTCAATGTTTCCATTGAAATTAATTTTGAATTATTAATACTTGTATGCATATATATTTCTCTCTCTCTCTCTCTCTCTCTCTCGCTGTATATACTCGTACATAAATATTGATAAAAGTATCGACCTTGGAATAGAAAGAAAACTAATGTTTATCGGGACTAGGTCAGTTCTTCAGGTTCAAATTAAACTCTCATTGCCACCGTTTTGATTTTTAAAAACAACCGAAACGTTGGTAATGAGAGTTTAATTTGAACCTAAAGAACTGACCGAGTCCTGATAAACTTTAGTTTTGTCTATATATATATTTTTTTTTAAATAAATTTAATTTTTTAACTTATATATTTTTATTATTTATTTTATATTTTATTTTATTATTTCTTAATTGTCTATTCTTTTGAATTTTATATATATGAAGATTTCTTTTTATTATTATATTTCTTCCTCGTTACTATTCTTCTGCAGCATTCTTGCTTTTTTTTCGTTTTCATTGTGGCCAACCTGTAGATGTTCTGTGAAGCTGTCCAGTTGGCTTTCATCTTCTAGCTGCTCAACTTCCTTTCCTGAGGACGACTGTTAAAAAGGTCGAAATATTGAATGTGAGTCCTAGTTTCTGTTTCTCATTCGTGTTTCTCCAAGTTTTTTAAGTATATATATTTATATATATAGATCCCGAGTCTAATTCCCATGTCACCCTTAGAGCTTCTGAAGAGGCATTTGTATGCCTCCTTGGGGCTCACTGTCCTCCTGGTCTTAACCTCTACCGATAATTTTTTCCCCTCATTGTTTATACTTTTTCTTTTTTAATTTTATTTGCATTCTTTTTGTCGTCTTCATTATTATTTCGCAGTATTTATTTTTTATCTTGTTTTATAAATCAATATTGGAGGGATTTCTATTTTTCCTCTCCTCCGCTGGGGGGCACTATTGCAGTAGTTCCACGAGTTACTCTGGAGGCCAGTAGCAGTTTGCTTCTCAACGCGAGAACTTCGCACTTCTTCCCGATGACGACGGATGTCGAAATATCGAAGTGAGTTCTGTAGTGTCTTTCTGTGTTCTTTCCTATGAGTTAAAGTTTATATATTGTGTGTGTGTGTGTGTGTGTGTGTGTGTGTGTGTGTGTGTTGTGTGTGTGTGTGTGTGTTCGTATATGAGCAACAGACCTCATAAACAAGAATATTAATCTATTTCAAGTATGACATCTAAAGTTTTTGCTAGCCTTGAGACGCTAGCAGTAATCAAGATACCGATATTACACTTTATTGAGTAATACATTATATGAAAGAAAATAGATTTATATCACATCTCTATGTAGCTGACTTTTATTATATTATCAAGAAAAAAGGTAAATTTTTACAAATGACAAATAAAAAATGAAAGAGAAAACACTTTTCAACGAGTTGATGGTTTTCCTATTCAAACTCTCTCCTTCTCACTTCATCCCATCCATTCTCTCTTTTCTCTTTCTCCCACTCCACACTTTCCTTTACTCAAATGCTTTCTCTTACTCTCTCCCTTGTTACTTCCTTTCCACTCTTTCCCTGCTCAAACTCTCTCTTTATGACGCTCTTTCTCACCCTCTCTCTCCCTCCCTCCTATTCTATTCCTCTCAACCTCTTCTCTCTTTCTTGTTATTATAGCCAGCACTACACTTTTCCTTTATTCAAACTATCTCTAGTTCTCTCTCTCTCTCTCTCTCTCTCTCTCTCTCACTCTCTCTCTACCTCTTCCCTCTCACCACATTCTCATTCATCTTCTCATAAATCTCCCCCTTCTCCTCACTCTCTCTCAAACCCTTTTCCTCTCTCCTCTCATCTTTCTCTCACATTCTCTTCTTTTATCCACCTTTTTTCTCTCTATATCCTTTCTCCTTTGATCACCCCTTTCCTCCTCTTTAAATCTCTCCCTCTCTCTTACTTCACTTAAACTATCTCTTTCTTTTTATATCTCATTCATTATCTCTATACTATAAGACTACCTTGTAAATTTTATGTATATGATATATGAAGTTATTATTTTCTTGACCAGAATTACTAATAAACACTTTTTCTTCTTCTCGGAATTTGGTCAGGGTTAATATTTAGAATCACCTTTTTGCCAACTCAAGCTAGCCGTAAGTAAGTAAGTTTTTTGAATTTTTTATTATGAATGTAAAGTAGATATGACAAATGCCCATTGTTTTTGTTAGTTTATAGCCCTGAGGATGTCTTAAAATAAAGAAGAAACGTTGGCTAAAAGGTGATTCCAAATATTAACCCTGACCAAAGTCTGAGAAGAAGAGAAAGTGTTTATATGATATATTTATATTTACATATTACACAGACTGTATAAGTGTTTGTATTGGTCGGTGGACGCATTCACGTCTCCGGTCCTTTGTTCCTTCTCCTTTTTCTTTTTTTACTCTCCTGAAGAAGGCAAGACAGCCGAAATGATCGAGAATCGTGAGTGTTAGTCCTCTTTTTGGTGTTCTCTAGTTGTAACTTTAATTATATATTTATATATCTATACCGTAATATTCTCTACTAAAGTTTTCATAATTCACTAATACCAGACCTTTTTTATTTTTTCAATAAAATGTAAAAATTTTGACTTATAATTCAATCTCAAACCTTGTGAGAGCGATACAAGCCATACTGTTTGATGGATCAAAATGAAACTATGCCTAAAAATAGAACATTATGTGGAGAATGAGTTGAGATATTTTTTTCTAAAATTACATTCGCTCAAGGGGCGTTACAGTACGATTTGTGTTTTCAGATAATTTTTTTTGACGCTAAACGGCTCGTTAAAAAAATGAAAATTTGACCAAAAATGGAACAAAAAATTAGCAATTCATAAAAAAAAATCATGAAGTTTCAATTACGGAAAAGAGCAAAAACGATATAAAAACTGTTTGTTTATCCCAGACTAAGAGATCACCTGCTATACTTGTCGAATTTTTTGTATTTTTACTTTACTATAAGTAAAGTATAGTAATCGTGAAAAAATTCGATCTCGAGATTTTGACGGAATTACATATTTTGAGGTCCCAGAAGTCGTTTTATGAAGTTTTTACGATGATGTCTGTGTGTGTGTGGGTGGGTGGGTGGGTGGGTGGGTGAGTGTGTTAGCATTGCTTGTTACCACGCTACGGTCCAGAATCTTTGATGGATCAAGTCGATATTTTACACAAAAATGGACCCCATAAAGACGAAGATCCCTATTGTTTGGGAAGAATTATGCATGATGGGAAAGTCACTTTTTTTGCCAAAAACCGTTTTTTAGAAAACATTTATTTCTCCTAAACTGATAACCCTAGAGTTTTGAAACTTTGACAGTATCTTTGAGGTTACAAATGCAACAAACGAAAAATATATTCAGAATTTTAAAACAACGGGAAATATTTTTTTTTCAATAAAATGTAAAAATTTTGACTTATAATTCAATCTCAAACCTTGTGAAGGCGATACAAACCATACTATTTGACGGATCAAAATGAAACTATGTCTAAAAAAGAACATTATGTGGAGAATGAGGTGAGATATTTTTTTTCAAAATTACATTCTCTAATGGGGCGTAACAGTACGATTTCTGTTTTCAGAAAATGTTTTTTTGACGCTAAACTGCTCATTAAAAAATAATGAAAATTTGACCAAAAATTGAACAAAAAATTAGCAATTCATGAAAAAAAAATCATGAAGTTTCTATTACGGGAAAGAGCAATAACGCTATAAAAACTGTTTGTTTATCCTAGAGTAAGAGATCACCTGCTATACTTGTCGATTTTTTTATATTTTTTTACATTGTTTACATTGATTTAGAAATTTTTTGAGCGAATCCACTGAGATAAAATTGATATTTATAAAGGAACTAGCAAACGTACCCGTCTTTGACGGAATCAAAAATTCTATTATACTTGGTATTCCAAAATATCAATTATAGTATTATACTAATACTACAATTAGAAGTTATAGAATAGTAGAAAATACCATTATTAGTACAGTGCTAAACAAATGCCTCTGTATACAAAGATTAGATTTTAAGTTAGTCATACACAAATCTACAATCAATGTTTTAGCTTTATATGTCTTATGGTGGCAATATTTTGTGGACGAACCGACAGACAGAAATTATTCTAAGGGTACATGTGGCTACTCTGAAGTATGAAACGTAAAGAAAACTTGAAATGAGTTAGTTCTAATTAACGTGCTCCCAGTCAAAAGCTAGCACGCAAGCGACTGGGCTACTCTGGTTCCATACCTTACTTTATTACCAGTGTTTATATTACTTAAATATTCAATTAAAAAAAAATATTTTTGTTGTATTTATTTATAATACATTTGCACTACTGTCATCGGCGAGCAAGCAAGCTACTGGCTACCCTGGCTAGATCCTTTTACTTTATTACCATTTTTTATATTATCCACTTATTAAATTCAAAAAAATATTTGTTTGTTACATTTATTTATAATACATTTGCACTACTGTCATCGGCGATCACGCAAGCCACTGGGCTAATCTGGTCCCATACCTTACATTATTACCAGTGTATTTATTAAGCAAATATTAAATTAAAAAAAAGTTGACAGTTATATATAATACATAGCAAACGTACCCGTCTTTGACAGAATCAGAAGTTCCGTAATTTTTGGTATTCCAAAATGTTATTAGAAATTATAGAACAGTAGAAAATACCATTATTACTACAGTGTTAAACAAATGATCTAAATACACTACATTAGCTGTCTGTCCTTCAGGTTCATGGTAGAAGAAAGAGTTGAAATCTCTGACCCTTGAGCAAATAAACTACATTTGACCATGTGAGAAAAACTTGGTTTCGCTACCTTGTATTCCTGCGTTAGATTAAGCCTCCCATTGCGACTTAGTTAACGTCATTGCGAAATAGACTCTGACCGGAATTTGCAATCATTTCAACGTAAACAGACAGTGGCTCGGATTCAATGGTATGTGCAATATACACACAGACTCCCCAATACCACATCCAGTCATTATGTACGCCTCTATGGCATATCTGTGTAGAGCACGAACTCAGATTCGTGTCCCGTTGCACAGTTTTGGGGCACTCATGTTTCGTAACATGAAATTTGTTACTGCTACTAAATTGTACATGATTGGTGCTCCTACTTTAAGTTTTTACTCATGAGCAGGCAGTCCAGGAGAAATAAATTCAGAGTCAAGAAATTCAATTAGATAATGAACTGCTTCTTCTTCACTAATCCAATCTCTTTACTGACTTGTAAGGTCTTTCCTCGGTATGATATAGCGTAAGAACTTGTTTGTAGATTTTTCCTGCCTGTTCGTATTAAGAGTTGAGAATTGCTCGTTTACAAAACTATTTATTCGTAATAGATAGTACATCCTCAACTCTGGGAAACACTTTTTCAAAGATGTCAAATACGCAATATATTCATATGCTCCAATGAAATTAAAATCAACTAACAATACCTACTTGCTTCACCTGTGTATTTTCAAAACAAACTTGTCTGTGAAGTTAGGAAAATACGCTTAAAGCCCTATAACTTCGTTTCTGTACTTAATTATGAATCTATTTAGAGCCCATATTTTAAGTTAGGCATACACAAATCCAGTGTCAAAGTTTCAGCTCGCCATGTCTTATGGTGGCTGAGTTTACTTGTGACAAACGTTTTTGCTTTAAACGTCCATAACTTCACTTCTAGGTTGAATTTCCAAATAATTCAGAGCCTATATTTTAAGTTAAACCTACCCAAATCTACTGTAAAAGATTCAGCTTTATATGTCTTATGGTAGCTGAGTTTACTTGTGACAAAGTTTTGCGGACAAACAGACAAACCGACAGAAATTTTTCTAAGGGTGGATTCGGTTTCTCCAATGTATGAAACGTAAAGAAAACTTGAATTGAGTCAGTTCTAAGCAATGTACAGACAAAATCATTATTTTATTTATATAGATAATTTAAATTGTTTATTGACTTATATAAGATTTAAGAGGAATAATATTGTGCAGGAAAATAATAACACTCACTGTGAAAAAATTCGTATATATGTTATTTGACAAAGGGGAAGGAAAATGATCTTATTAAATACTAAGAAGCCATAAAATTCCCAGTATAATAATTCTATTAAAAACCAAATATGTAAAAGATAATTCAAAATTGAAATCCTTCGTTTAGAGATTAATAAATGTAATTATCGTACATCTTTAATTAACAAATCACCTTAAAACAACATTTTCTTCGCTGTTTAAGATGTTTTTCAGAGAAAAAAAGGGTATTTTCCGGTTTTAAATTTTAAAATTTTATTTTAATATTCAATGTAGAAGGATGTCAAGTAAACGATGTAAGAAATCTACTGGCTATTTGAACCATGTTCTCTTGTAGGATAATATTTCGTATCAAGAAATGTTCACTTTGGTTTTTCAAAAAAGTTATTGCTGCTGTAGTTATACTAATGAAATTATTTGCAAATAATAAATTATTTGTGATGTACAAAAATAAGCTTATAAATTGATATGTCCTTCAATCACTATCTGTACTACCTCACAAATGAAATGCTAATAATTATATCCCATTTAGATATTTATGTTATGCTTAAATGAGACGCTATGTTTTATATACTCAAGAAATTTGACATTAAGTTACTTATAGTAAAGTAGAGTGTAGGCCACTCCAGATTTTTATTATTATTTTAAAGATTAAAATTCCCAGTATGATAATTGTATAAAAGACCAAAAATGTAAATGATAATTCATAATCTGAATCTTTCGTTTAGAGATTAATAACTGTAATTATCGTACATCTTTAATTAACAAATCACCTTAAAACAACATTTTCTACGCAGTTGAAGATGTTTTTCAGAGAAAAAAAGGGTATTTTCCTGTTTTAAATTTGAAAATTTTACTTTAATATTCAATGTAGAAGGATGTCAAGTAAACGATGTAAGGAATCTACTGGCTGTTTGAACGAAAGCCATTCTCTTGTAGGAGAATAAATCGTTTCAAGAAATGTTCACTTTGGTTTTTCAGAAATGTTATTACTGCTGTAGTTATACTAATGCAATTATTTGCAAATAATAAATTATCTGTGATGTACAAAAATAAGCTTATAAAATGATATGTCCTTCAATCACTATCTGTACTACCTCAGGAATGACAGGCTAATAATTATATCCCATTTAGATGTTTACGTTATGCTTAAATGAGACGTTATGTTTTATGTACTCAAGAAACTTGACATTAAGTTACTTATAGTAAAGTAGAGTGTAGGCCACTCCAGATTTTTCTTTTAGATGTCAACCTGAAAAAGAACACAAAGTGTTCGAAACGCGTTGTTAGCTTCATATTAAACTTTTTTTCTTTGGAGACGTAATTCTTGAAATTCCCCAATATAAACAAAGCTCTATATTAGAGAGAAATTTCATCTCTAATTTCGATCTAAAAATTGTTTTAAAGTATATTTAAATCATTGAGAAAAAAAATTATTTCTATTTTACATTTGATAAAGATTTAACCAAAAAAGTTGCTGATTCATTTATATGATAAAGTATTTTATCCTTTACGTTTTAGATAATTTAAAATGTTAGTCATACTTCTTAATTAAGACATCTTTTTGAATATATTTCAATAAGTATTTTCATACTAGGCATTCTCTTTTTTCAAAAATTTTATAATAAGTATCTAAAAAACATAATGATGTTTCTAATGTTTTAACAATACTAAGAAGAAATATTAATTATTCAATTTGAGAGTTATAAAGCTGACACTTTTATAGTAAATATTTGACATTGGCTAAAATGTAGTCAGAACTATACTAAACTTGTAAAGAGCTTACTCTTCTAGAAGAAAGAAGAGGAGTTGGTGGTTGACTATTAACATTTCTTTGTTTAGCTCTAATTCAGAGCTAGTAAAGAACATTTTGAGAATTCTTTGATGACACTTTTTTCTCAAATTCAGTGGTGTCAGATGGCACATATTTATTGAAAAAATACAAGGATTTTCTTTCTTAGAGTAAAAAATGGCTCTATCCGTTTCTCTTCATTCGTCCATCTCATATGATAGTATAATATGGTAGCAAGGCTCCATTCACGGCCTCTGTTTCTTGTATAAACTCCTTACGCTGTCTATGTAAGAAGAACCGGCTTTCACCTTTCATATGATTTATATTCATTATGAGTAGTATAAAAACAAAAAAAAACTGTTCGATGGATCTTGCACAAACAGCTTCCTGGTAAACACCACGTTGTACTCGTATTGTCGGACAAGTTATTGTCTGAAGCCACCATAACGAACAATTCTTTTCAGCTGTCATTACTGGCACCTTTCTGCTATAATAGTTGAACATTTATCAAAGACTCCAATTCTGTCCGACTGTTTTCTTCAAAGTCTCATAAATTTCTTTTCCTTTTGTTTTCCTATATAAAGAAAAATACATGAGAATCGTTTTTCTAGACTGAAGAAATCTTCAAAAGTAGTTCGTACAAGTATTAAGAGCTGAATAACATCCACTTAATGAGAACTTTCAATCCAAGAGAAAAGAATAAGCTTTTTCTTTTAAAACCTAGCAAAGGAAGGATGTTTTACTAGCTCGCTCTTGTCAACAGCCCTTCTAAAAATGGTTTCATGTAAAATACCTGTGATGCTTTTTTTAAAAACTTCAGAACCTTTTGTCATGCAAACGAAGCACTTTTTAATTAAAATATCATCAGAACGGTCTGTTATGTCTTTTGCTAACTCAAGCGATACAAAGAATGCGTCTGAGAATGTAATACTTTACTAAACATATATGTTTCTTGTTTAAGATTGCCTTTAAATCTACAACCATTGTTAGCGGACTACGTGAATTTCTTTAGATTATACTTCCAGGTATTATAACAGGCAATTCAAATATTATAGCGCAACTCGAGTGGAAGGCCTATTTTTGAATATTATATAAACTCGATTTTAACACACACACATACACACGCGCACACACACGCGCGCACACACACAAACACACACACAGAAGTCGGTTCATAGGTATACTGTCTTGCGGATACACTCATCCTTCAGTGATGAAGGGTCTTTGGTGGCTGATACTGTAGTTTGTGGACCGTTTGTAGCTTTGTTGGCGCAGTTAAAAGCTATTAAGTGATTTATGTGGGTGTCAGTGCTGGTCGGTTAGTCAACGTCAAAGGTCAAAGGTCGCGACACCTCTTGACTTGTTTTACAATCTGAATAGTACACACACACTAGTAATTCCGTCATTCAATATGTTATTGAGACTCACTATTTTTTTCTTCTTGACCGCTTCTCCTTTCATCAATCTGCTGTACAACTAAACAGTGAAGAGTGACTGTCATCAGTGTTTACTGGTGTCATTCAATTGCTAAGGAATGTCAGAAAGGTCAGTGGTCATTCGAAAAATGACCTTAAAAAAGATAGTCTACTAGCTGACAATGATTAAGTTTTTAATAATTTCAAAAGAAGAGATACTCGAGTTGACATCTCCTCTTGTAATTCTTGTGATCTATGGTAGTTCATCCCAATTCAATGCATGACCTACTACAACCTCCCATTCAGAACAAACCTCATTCATGGTAATGTAAGTAACCCCACTTTTAAGGTTGATGTCTATATTAAATTACTTATAGAATACCAAAGGCTAAGTTGCAAGTAGTTCTATATTGATGCTTATGAGTTTCATGTAAAAAGGTCATCAGTAAAATCAATTTACTGATTTATTTTCTATTAGATAAAATACTTTTATACATGCTAAAACTGAATAATATATATTTTATATTGATACTTAAGTTTATATAATATTTACAGTGGAACATGAAGAAATAAATAAATTAAAAAACACTTATACACACGCCAGCACAAGCACACAACAACACACACACATACACACACACATATATATATATAAATATATAAATTGAGAATATATATAAATATATATAATCAAACCACAATATGAAATGGGGAAAAAAGACTAAGATCATTCAGTCGTAACAAGCCGACTTCGTCAGAGTCAAAACCCAACTGATCTGTTATAATCATTGATTGTTATTTCACGTGCTCATGTGAAATCTTGTATATTATATATATATATATATATATATATATATATATATATATATATATTCGATGACGACGAATGTAGAAATATCATTGTGAGTCTTTTTTGTGTGTGCTTTTTGTTTTTTTTGTATATATATATATATATATATATATATATATATATATATATATATATTGTTAAATAACGCCCCATATTTGGCTTGTATCTGCTTCTTACACAATTTCTCCAGTTTCCGGAATTCCTTCCTCGTCTCTTCATTAAAACTATAAAGTCTATCACCAATATTACTAGTCGACATGTTTCGAATGTACCACATTCATCATCAGGACAATAATGAGAGTAATAGTAGGAAAGCTAGTTATATATATAGAGATGGATTATTAATGGAAAGTTTACAGGTCATCGCCCTGTATCACGGCGCATTATGGGGGATTAAGGTAGGGTGGTTGGGCTCACCTACTACCTGGCTAATCTGGGTGTTTCTGTTTGCAAATAGTTTTAAAATTCGACAAGAATTATTAACTTGGATATTTATGGCTGGTTGCTTTTCTTGAATAATTATTGCTTCTAATAGTTGTAATTTAAAATGATTTCTTTCTCGAGCGATAATTTTCGTGGAATTTACCATCATTTCTCTTGTGAGTTTTGTCTTATGGACTGCTGTTGTATGGCATTTTGGCGCACCGGCAGAAAGGTGCATAGTAATTCTTCTAGATAATGAAGTCGAAGTCATTCCTATATATGAGCTTTTACGGGCCTCACAGCTCCCGATATTACATGAGTACTCATATACAAGATTTGTTCCTTTTGACTCCTTTACGCTAGGACTATTTTTCATTAATAAACTGCTTATTGAAGGGCTTTGGTAGTAAGTTATCAGGGTCAAACTATCGTCAGGCTTAATACATTTAACATGGCTTTTTATAATATTTTTCAAAACACGTTCATCAGTCTTATATTCATCTGTATATTGGTTTTTGTAGAATATTTTGTGGTTAGTGCCTGTTGTTAGGCTCTTATTATCTGAGGTGAATCTATTTTCGAGGTAGCGTCTTAGAATGTTGTCGAAATACTTGTTTGAGTAACCATTGTTGATTAACGCTTGCTTGGTTGACAAAATATTACTGTTGAAAAGGTCCCAGGTTGAGGCGGTCTTGTATGTTCTGTGGATTAGGGATCTGATAGTGGCGTCTTTATACCGTTGAGGGCATTCACTCTTCGCATTTAGGTATGATGCTGTGTTGGTAGGTTTCCTGTAAATAGAAGTCTGCAGTATGTTATTTTTCAGGTTAATATTTACATCAAGGAAGTTCATTCTTTTTTCTATTGCTGTTTCTATTGTAAATTTGAGACAGGAGTTATTTTCAAATGCTGACTTGAGGTTTAGTAATTGTTCTGAATCTTTTGCAACAACGAAGCAATCATCCACGTATCTACAATAAATAGCAGGCTTTAATTCAGGGCTGTTGTTTAGGATTTTGTTTTCCACGTAGCACATATAATAGTTTGCAAATGTGACGCCTAGGGGCGAACCCATTGCCACGCCGTCAATTTGAAGGTACATGGAGCCATCTATGTGCGTGAAAGGCAATGGGTTCGCCCCTAGGCGTCACATTTGCAAACTATTATATGTGCTACGTGGAAAACAAAATCCTAAACAACAGCCCTGAATTAAAGCCTGCTATTTATTGTAGATACGTGGATGATTGCTTCGTTGTTGCAAAAGATTCAGAACAATTACTAAACCTCAAGTCAGCATTTGAAAATAACTCCTGTCTCAAATTTACAATAGAAACAGCAATAGAAAAAGAATGAACTTCCTTGATGTAAATATTAACCTGAAAAATAACATACTGCAGACTTCTATTTACAGGAAACCTACCAACACAGCATCATACCTAAATGCGAAGAGTGAATGCCCTCAACGGTATAAAGACGCCACTATCAGATCCCTAATCCACAGAACATACAAGACCGCCTCAACCTGGGACCTTTTCAACAGTAATATTTTGTCAACCAAGCAAGCGTTAATCAACAATGGTTACTCAAACAAGTATTTCGACAACATTCTAAGACGCTACCTCGAAAATAGATTCACCTCAGATAATAAGAGCCTAACAACAGGCACTAACCACAAAATATTCTACAAAAACCAATATACAGATGAATATAAGACTGATGAACGTGTTTTGAAAAATATTATAAAAAGCCATGTTAAATGTATTAAGCCTGACGATAGTTTGACCCTGATAACTTACTACCAAAGCCCTTCAATAAGCAGTTTATTAATGAAAAATAGTCCTAGCGTAAAGGAGTCAAAAGAAACAAATCTTGTATATGAGTACTCATGTAATATCGGGAGCTGTGAGGCCCGTAAAAGCTCATATATAGGAATGACTTCGACTTCATTATCTAGAAGAATTACTATGCACCTTTCTGCCGGTGCGCCAAAATGCCATACAACAGCAGTCCATAAGACAAAACTCACAAGAGAAATGATGGTAAATTCCACGAAAATTATCGCTCGAGAAAGAAATCATTTTAAATTACAACTATTAGAAGCAATAATTATTCAAGAAAAGCAACCAGCCATAAATATCCAAGTTAATAATTCTTGTCGAATTTTAAAACTATTTGCAAACAGAAACACCCAGATTAGCCAGGTAGTAGGTGAGCCCAACCACCCTACCTTAATCCCCCATAATGCGCCGTGATACAGGGCGATGCCCTGTAAACTTTCCATTAATAATCCATCTCTATATATATAACTAGCTTTCCTACTATTACTCTCATTATTGTCCTGATGATGAATGTGGTACATTTGAAACATGTCGACTAGTAATATTGGTGATAGACTTTATAGTTTTAATGAAGAGACGAGGAAGGAATTCCGGAAACTGGAGAAATTGTGTAAGAAGCAGATACAAGCCAAATATGGGGCGTTATTTAACAATATATGTTTAAATGAAGGACTGCTTCCAACTTTTACAAATATATATATATATATATATATATATATAGTTCGAGATTAACAAAGAGTAACACACAAAGTAGGGAAACACACTTACAGACTCAAATTTTCGGGTAATCCGTCTTCAGGAGAAAAGAGAATGGGAGACCAAGCACGTTGTAGACGCAACGGCAAGTAACCAACCCGGCAACCACCAGCGCTGTCAACCGTACCCGGTTTTAAAGTATAGAGTTAGGAGAAGATATAAACAGAAATTCAATAAGCAGTACTGGTTGGGTAAAACTATAAATAGGTGAAAAATTATAAGCAATATAAGATAAAAACAAACTATAAAACAACAAAAATAATGATACAGAAAAGAAGAAAAAAATAAATAAATAAAAATAAATACAATACAAAAAACTTGCATTGGTTGTTTTAGTAAATAAAAGATAGAGACTGAATAAAAGGGTAAGTATGGGAAACTAGTTAAGAATAAGAATTTAGAAAAATAAAGTAGGATAAAACAAACTAGTAGTAAGTGAAGAAGACAAAATAAATATAAACAAAGTATACGAAAGAGGAGAAATGAAATAAGTACTAGAGAATAAAGAATACTGGAAAATAAATACATAAAAATAAGAAATAAAAAAAAGAATTATCTTTTAAGGTTAAGTCTAGGTGCACTGCACGCCCCGAGCAACCAGATGTGAGCCTCCTCAGAGGCTCTAAGGGTCACGGTATTATCACCAGGAGGAATCTGACGCAGAATCTGCACACTGAAGCAGTCGTTAAAAGACAGACCGTGGGATTTGGCATGTATGGCGACAGGTAAATTGGAGTTATTGTTAACGGATGGTCTATGACCGTTCATACGGAGGCTGAGTTGTTAGAGGACAGTCCTACGTAGAACGCATCACAACGAGTACAGTCCAATTTGTAAACACAATTTTTGGATGTACATGAGCAGTCCTTAGCAACAGGGAAGGACTGGTTGTGGGAAGACGGAGTGAAGTGTGGAAGGGGGTTGAGAAGCGGACAGGTCAGGCCTTTCGCAAGACCCCCGCATTTCGCAACTCTTAGCGCCCACAGACGGGTGGTTGACGCTCCTGGACGTCAAGTCTCTGTGGGAAAAGAGGTTGCCAAGGTTGGGGGAACGTATA
Source organism: Hermatobates lingyangjiaoensis (assembly GCA_026182355.1). Classification (NCBI taxonomy): domain Eukaryota; kingdom Metazoa; phylum Arthropoda; class Insecta; order Hemiptera; family Hermatobatidae; genus Hermatobates; species Hermatobates lingyangjiaoensis. The sequence goes on from JAPFBL010000728.1 coordinate 230,988, forward strand.
TATGAGAGGCGGGGTTGGCTGGGGAAAATAGTCGACGTGGAAGGAGAAGAGGATAGGATGGGGAACAGATCTTTGATTATGCGTTTGAGTTTGTGTATACCAGGGAAGAAGGTAGTAACAAGGAAAGGAGACTCATTCACCGGGGAAGTGGAGACGGAAGTAGGGTTGACGGATAAATTCGCAGGGATCAGTCTTTTAATATATATATATATATATATAAATTAATAATCAACAATAACTCTTGATATAATATATGAATCAAATACCACAATAAACAATATATATTAATTAAAATGCTCTACGGCCTTTCATGACATCATCAGAGAGTTCAATGAAACAAGTTAACTTGGCTGATTGAAGTCTTCAAAATTGCAGGATTGTTATCATGTTTTTTTTTTTGTTGTTTTATTTAGCTCTCTGATGATGTTGTGACGAAAGGCCTTAGAGTATTTTAATTAATATATATTGTTTATTGTGGTATTTGATTCATATATATATATATATATATATATATATATACCAAGATAAACGAAAAAGGGTCCGGCAGGACAGATAACACTTAAAATAAACAGTGACACATAGACTGAAATATAACAAAGACTCACTTTTCAATATTTCGACCGTAATGGCGGTCGAAATATTGAAAAGTGAGTCTTTGTTATGTTTCAGTCTATGTGTCACTGTTTATTTTAAGTATATATATAGATATAAATATACTGGAACGCACAAGCGCAGACACACACACTAAATTCTCTAATTCTCTAAACTGAATGTTTTCATTAGTGTATATATATATATATATTACTGATTTAAAGACAGAGCGATGTACACTTACGCCCATGAATTCTAATGAGGCGGTGTTATTGAGACGGCGGTGGGTGAAGGGCTGCGTTTGGGAAATAGTTTGAATCCTAGTTGACAAGTTTAAGGTCTTAACCCTTTCAGCAAAGCCATTCAGTTTGGACTTTCAGGGCTCCCCTTTTAGTAATACCTTTATAAAGCCTATTTGCTCTTATTGACTTCCGCTGATACCGAGATCTCTCGATAATGTCAAAGTTTTACTTTCCTTTCACTTGTACTCCTCTTTCAATATTTACAAGAGTAGCTGTAGAACAAATAACTTCCTTTTTAATTATACTACCTATATTTGTCTAAAGTACAAAAACATCTTAAATTATTAGTTGTGCAATCCGTAATTGTGTGCTATTTACTCATTCTGAGGTAAAATAGATAAAGAAACAAAAGTCTCCACACAAATGAAGTATTTTTCAACAACAACAACGCGTTTCATCAGGAAGGCACTACAATACAAATTGTATCTAATCAGCTACAAAATTAGAAAGAAATAATAAAATTATTATTTATAATAAATATCTATAATAATATTATTATTATTATTAATGTTTGTTACAAACAAGAACATATTTAGAACTAGTACTATAGTTTCTATTTTAATATGAATTGATGTAGCACGAAGTTAAGAGAATGGAAGAAATAGAAAAGTAAAATTAAAATGCTTAAGACAATTCAAGTTAAGAGAGAAAAGGACATCAAATCGCCTTGAATCAATAAACATTATTGACTTAGTATTACATTCATTTACCCTCATTCCAAAGAAATTCGGTCTTTTCGAGCTAGTTGTGTCCTCCCTCAGAACACAATTGTCAAAATCATTCAACTTATTTTCTATAAAATAAAGAAATAATTTACCCACTCAATTATTTTACTATCATGTGCTAAATAAAAAAAATATTTGTAAGTTTTATTTTTAGTTGGTGAAAGACCTAATCACGTAATGGCACCAGTTGGTTTCATCATAATAATTTAACTTGACTCTGCTCTTTATAAGCAATCTTATTGCGTTGCTAGGGTACCAGGGGGATAGCAATGGTGGCAGATCCACCCCAGGCAGCCCTACCGGGGGCTGCATTTTGAGGGGATAAAAATGGAAAATAGAAAAAAATTAAAATAATAAAACTAACAACAATCTGAAATTTTATACCAAAAGAGTTTTTAAGGGGATAAAAATAGAAAAAAATTAAAATAATAAAAAGCTAACAAAAAATCTGAAATTTTATACCAAAATGAGTCTTAGAGTCGGAATTGCTTTTTTATGTTTTATTTGTCTATACTGTTTTTAAACAGATTTTCTTCAACTGTAATATTGGCAAATTAAAAATAATAATTAAATTTTAAATTGATTTTACATTTTTTTAAACTTGTTTTTCCAATGGGGTTGAAAATGTATTATATTTCTTTGCATAGCCATTTAATTTAATATTTGTTTATTATTTGAATTGTATTTTTTTGTTGTAAGAAATTGTTGGTTTTCTCTGATGACAACTCTATATATGTATACAAGTATTGTAATAAGATTTATGTTTGGGACCAATGAAAGCAGTCTACAAATTAGATCCTTGATTGTTTGTAATTCCATGAAAATAAATTTTATTAACGGCAAGCGGGGGGGGGGGGGGGGCGGCGGCAAAGATAATTGCTACGCCACTGTAGTTTGCCTACACTCGTTAGTTTTATGTCACTACAAGTAGTAGCAACTTCAGAGGTTTATGGTTTATGTCGACAACTCGTAATAACATTTTTTAAAACTGTATAATAATTTTAAATTGCACTCATTGTTTTAGTACATTTGACTTCATCTTTATGTGGGGACTTACTTTTATATTTTTCACAAAATAAATAAAATACATAATACCTAATTGCACAACTTCTGATAATTTTGTCTATTTTCGTAAAAGTTGTATTCGACGCATGAGTAGTCGTAGTGAAGGGACCTCTTAATTTAAATAAAGTCATGTTATGCTGTAAGTAATAAAGAAGCAATATCACACACATGGGGCTAAAGGACTAGAGCAGTGGTCTTCAACCTGGGCGGTACCGCCCACTAGTGGGCGATTTCAGATTTCAGGTGGGCGGTAGAATAATTTCATTTTATATCAAAAACATCCAAAATATGTATCTTTAGCATAACGCACCGAATCCTTCAATGGAAACCGATGGAACGAAATGTCACTATCCGCAGTTTTTCTGTTCGTGCAGTTGTAAGCTGAACATGAAATGACCATGGTATGATGCAGAATGACGTCACTGAAGTCGCAGAATCAAAGCACGAAGCGTCGTTAAATGAAAGCTCTCAACAAGAACGGTAGGGCTTTTGCCATGCAACTGCACGGCTCGCACGGAATTAGGGAAATTCAACGAGGACCGGTGGCAGTCAGCACTGATTATTAACTTAATGAACTGTGGTCATAGATAAAGTAGGGAAGATTGTCAGTCAGCAGCGCAGCGCATGGCGTTGTCTGAATGAATAAAGCGCCTGTAGTTAATTTATGTCAGCAATCAAACATGACGCCTTTTACTTGGCATTGATTTTTAAAAAATTCAATGAAATAAATCTAAAGCTTCAAGGAACCGACGTAACACTGATCACCTGTAAGGATGCGTTGTCATTATTCATAAAAAAACTTGATATTTTCCGTCATAATCTCTTGCAAGGAGAATTTCATCAATTCCCAGAACTTTTAACAGTAAAAAACCACGTAGCACCAGAGGATATTGAAAGATTCGGCTATCATCTCAATGAACTGAAATTAGATATGGAAAAACGATTTTGTGATATTTTGAACTTGAAAGTGTATTACTGGATGATAAATCCTTTTACTGCAAATGCTGCCAATGTTGATGTAACATTCCAAGAGGAGCTATTAGAAATGCAGTTTGATGAAGAAAGCAAAACTAATTATAATAATGGTGGATACCAGAAACTCTGGCAAAATAAGAAAATGTCAGACCGTTATCCAAATATGTGGAAAATGGTAAGGAATTTGTTGCTGCCTTTCCCTACATCATATTTAGTGGAATCAGGCTTCAGTGCCGTGAACAATATCATCACCAAACAAAAAAATCGTCTGAGTATCAATGAAAGGGGAGATCTCCGCTTGCTGTTGACAAAAATTGAACCAGATATTCAATATTTAGTCTCACAGCATCAAGCTCAAGGATCTCATTAAACCATATTAACCCGTGTCAGTTTTAGGTAACGGTAAATAAAAGGCACTATTCATACTTTTTATGCTTCGATTCCAAATTTTTATTTCTGTTGCTTGATATTCAGTTTCATATGTCGAATGAAATATTGTTTAATATGCTGATTTAATATGCTGAAAACAAAGCTTAAAATGTGAGTTTAAAACAAGCTAGTTCTAAAAGATTTTGTATTCAATACTTCATTTGTTAATTGTATGAGTATATTTTGTAATGAACTTTTTACTTTTATGGTATATGTCACAAATCATACAGCCAGTTTAAAATAAAGGAATTTTAATCCATTACATTGTTTTGCCTGTCTTATGTAATGTATTTACTTTCGGGATCAAGGTGTATCAACGATGGGGGACTTTTTTGATAAAATGTTAGTGGGCGGTGAGAAATTTTACTTTTCCAGAACTTACAAAAATGGGCGGTACGTGGAAAAAGGTTGAAGACCACTGGACTAGAGGAAGGGATCTTCGATCTTTTTTTACATCACGACCAAAATTTATTGACGCCAAAATTTATTCGCGACCTTTTAATGAGAACAAAAATAAAATTAAAATTTAAAAAAAATATTAAAATTAAAAAAAAGGGAAAATTAAAATATATTTGATCAATAGTAACTTTAATGAGACTGTTGTGCCGCATTAATAATAAATAAATTATTTATTTAATTTAGTCCTTTATTTTCTATTTAAAAATAAACAATTTCAAACATTTCAGGACCCCCGTTTAACCCTTTGACCCACCGGTTGAAGACCCTTGGGCTAGAGACACGCTGGACAGGCCTTTTAGAGATAAGGGAGCTTTAGATAAGGCATGCCCTTAGAGATAAAGCATCTCAGTAAATGTGGACTTTTGGATATTGAATAATAAAAAATACTACTTGATTAAACAGATTCTTCTTCAGAAACACAATTCTTTTTCAAAGGCTTCAAATGTTTATATATTAGTTTATAAACCCTGGATAAGCAAACAAAATATTTCGTATTAATACTTTGATAGAAAATGAAAATGAAAAGTGATTAACTGATTATTTTAGATTTAATAAACTTCTTTTCATTTTACCTCAATAATATTATACACCTCGTATACGGGAGTAGGAATCGTTCGACCTGTTCGGGCAACAGCTGCGTCACATACAAGTTCATCGTAAGTTCATGTAACTTCATAACTAGTGGTGCTTAAGTTTCATATCAATGACCCTAAAATTAATTTAATAATATCAATACATAATAAATTAATTTTCCATTTTATTTAGGAAACACACATACAGACACAACTTTTTGGGTAAACAACCCAATGACAGGATAGAACTACATATCTATTATAAGCACCGGGCCATAACGAAGTTAGTAATAAAAAACAGCCCCATCTCCGCAACCAGCGATCTGCAGCAGGTCAAAGTCATATACGAATATAAGTGTAACAAAGGAGAGTGTGAGCTCCTGTCTAACGCCAAGTATATCGGCATGACGAAGACTACGCTTTCCAGACGTCTCACCATGGACCTTCAATCAGGTGCTATAAAGAACCACACCAGAGAAATACACAACACCGACCTATCCCGCCAGGACCTTACAGAGAACACACCATCATCAGGCAAACCAATGATTACAATAGACTCCAAATCTATGAAGCAATAGAAATATCCAAAAATAGCCCTATAATTAACAGACAACAAACTGGGATGACAAGAATACTCAAACTACTCGGAGGACACAAACGCGTCGAAAAGCAGAATTCACTCCCTGAACCGTTGTTATCACGACAGAAAATTAATTTTTCGCAAACTCGGAAAGTTGGAGAAGCAGATCATCGACCGACAATATTCAGTCGTGTATAACCAATCATGAATAAAAGAAGGACTGCTACCGAAGTACACTAATATATATATATATAAAGATTTCACATAAACACGTGAAACAACAATCAATGATCAAACCACAATAAGAAATGGGAAAACAAGACTAAGATCTTTCAACCGTAACAAGCGTTACATATATATATATATATATATATATATATATATAAAGATTTCACATAAACACGTGAAACAACAATCAATGATCAAACCACAATAAGAAATGGGAAAACAAGACTAAGATCTTTCAACCGTAACAAGCGGTCTTCGTCAGAGTCAAAAACCCAACTGAACACTAGATGCAGAAAACATCTGGTGAGGAGTTGAGAAGAGTGGGAGGGAAGAGTGGTATTTTAAAAGGGTGAAAGCACAGGAAAGGACTAATGTCCAGAAAGGGATGTTTGGGGAAACAAAGGAGTACAGTAAGAAAAAGTAAAAAACTATCCGCTATCTGTCAACCCTCTTTGAAGAGGCTATTGCCCTCGTGACGAAAGTATCAAGTTTGAAGAGAACGTTACTAATGTTTATAATATTAGATCTATTAAATTTAATTAGAGACGATTCAATAATATTTCTTAACAACATTGATTTTTCATAGGTGAATAAATTTAGCTCCTGTCCAATCAATATGATGATTTTCATTTTTTATATGCAAGAATAAGGCACTACTTTTTTCCTGTCTACTTACGTTATATTGGTGTTGTTTTACACGTGTCTTTAATGATTTACCAGTTTGACCAATATAAATTTTATGGCAATTTTTGCACGGAATTTTATAAATACCAGCGGACTCCAATTCGCTGGGAGAGTTTTTTATTAACATATTACCCACGTTATTACGATTAGAAAACACTATATTAAAATCAAGTTGTTTGGCTAATCTTGGAAGGGGGTCCAATGATTCGTGGTATGGCAAAACTATAGAATTTGATAATAAAAGGGGCTCTGTTGAAGTATTAGAGAAAGTTTTTTTAGCACCCTTCAAAGCTAAATCGAGGGCAATAGCCTCTTCAAAGAGGGTTGACAGCTAGCAGACAGATTTTTACTTTTTCTTACTGTACTCCTTTGTTTCCCCAAACATCCCTTTCTGGACATATATATATATATATACTTTTTCGTTGGAGATACGATCCAAAACGACCAATATAGTTCAATATAAACAAAGAAACATAGAGAAATCAAAAGAACACACTTACAGTCTCTAATTTTCGGTTTGAACCGTCTTCAGGAGGGATAAGAGAGGGAAACCAAGCGCACTGGTTCAGAGACGGTTGGAGATTTGGCCCGTTCACATAAAATAAGGTAGACAGGAATCAATTTATAATTACAATAAATTAATGAAATATGAAAACAATAAATAAATAAAAGAAAAAATTGAAAAATTAAGGGAAATTGATACATATTAACGAACAGTTAATAATTAATTTAATAATACAGTAATAAACATTTTTTCTTTTATTTATTTAATTTTTTCTTTTATTTATTTATTGTTTTCATATTCCATTAGTTTATTGTAATTATAAATTGATTCCTGTCTACCTTATTTTCTGTGAACGGGCGCGCATGCGGCAACACTGTTGGTCTCCAACCGTCTCTGAACCAGTGCGCTTGGTTTCCCTCTCTTATTTCTCCTGAAGACGGTTCAAACCGAAAATTAGAGACTGTAAGTGTGTTCTTTTGATTTCTCTATGTTTCTTTGTTTATATTGAACTATATTCGTCCGTTTTGGATCGTATTTCCAACGAAAAAAAGTGTATATATATATATACAAATTGTATATATATAATTAAAATAAATACTTAATTACTACTTCATTAATCGTTATTTTGAAATTAAAATAATAATTTCCGACAGAATGACTTGCAGGGGACTCATAATTCAGAATATAGAAAGCAAAGCCAACAACACACAAAACATCCTAGGTAGACTGGCTTAATTAACGGGATATGTTGCGAAGAAAATTTATTTTTTTTCTGTCTTAATTACAGTTCCTGATAATAACGATGGCTATTAGTAAAATCGATCAAGCTTTACTAAAATATGATTACAACAGAGTTTTCCCTGTATGCACGAGTATATTAAGAAACCAAAACAGTAGGTATGTGCTTTCAAAAATTGCCATGATTGAACCGCTCTGCACTAAATTATCTAATATCTTCTTATTGATGAAGAGCAGGTTATAATATGGTTAACTACCATTGGATAAATTAAGAAAAACCTGTGTGGTAATATCACAGCGGTATAGAAATTTGCTTCACCACACAGGGTCCCTGCTTCACCATTGTCTGTTTCATAATTTAAAATTTTACGAAAACAATATTTAAATGTATTTAGGACATCGTTTCGGCAGCTATATCGTTTCTTGAAATATAGAGCTAGCTTTAGGGGGCCAGGATAGTTCAGTAGCTAACGGGCTCGCCTCAGAACTGGTAGGTCGGGGGTTCGATACCCACCTGGCCTTCGATTTATTCACGCAGGAGGTGATTAAATTTCAGCATTTCGTCTTTCAGAGTGGGCGTTAAGACGTCGGTTCTATATTAGACACTCGTTGAAGATCCCTACTCCATATACACTTGAGTTAGGCAAAATTTAGGACTTCCAAAGTAGAAACAATCTGTGTTCCCTTCTGGGACAACCACTGCAACCTGAAGGGTTACCTACTACTAATAGAACTAGTTTTTCTAGGACAAGCAAGGCCAGGTGATTTGTCATTTTCGTGATTTTATCGCTTCATCGTAGCTAAAAGTAAAATTTCTCAGTAAAACTCACTGGTTTATTAATTCATTTTTTACTTTTTTTTAAGTTTTGCGATAAAAATTCATTAAGAACGATTGTTGCTTTGGGATTTTTAAAATAATTCCCTTTATTTTTAATATGTGTTTGATAAAAGGCATATTCAATAATTTTGCCTTCATTTCATGAGGGTAACGAAATATTAAAAGAGAAATTAACTTATACTCTCAGCTTTTTGCCCTTATTCACCTAACTGAGCAATAACTCTTGACTCCTTTATCCTGATAAAAGCTTCTCTGAAAGTATTTATTTAAATAAATTCATTGAAAACAACAATGCTACCAATCATTGGTAATCATTTCTAATCAATTCATTTAATTAATTTATTTTAATACAGTTATAGTGTAAACGTATTGTCAAACTACATAGTAAAAGTGTAATCAAGTAATTGTAATGAGTGATTACAATTATTTTCAATAATAATTTCATGGAAGATGAACTAAAATACTTTATTTATTATGTTGTTATACATAATTCTTATAGCTTAAAATTAAGAAAAGGTCTTTATTAAGACATTTTAAACTTATTTTCGAATGAATCAAAGTAATATAAATATAGATTAGTACAAAAGAAAAATGAATGTACAAAAGAAAATAAACAACCTAAACAATTTACCTCTCCTTGAAAATGATGTATTTTTAGACATAATACTTTGATTATTCAAAAAACAGGACAAATATATTTCTTGTGACATTCTAATAAATGAGTCATATTTTATACTACATTCAATGATCGAACCACAATAAGAAAAAGGGAAAACAAGACCAAGATCTTTCAACCGCAACAAGCGGTTTTCGTCAGAGTCAAAAACCCAACTGGGTTTTCTGACGAAGTTCTGACGAAGTCCGCTTGTTACGATTGAAAGATCTTGGTCTTGTTTTCCCTTTTTCTTATTGTGGTTTGATCATTGATTGTTATTTCACGTGTTTATGTGAAATCTTTTTATTTATACTAAATGTGTTATAATACTTTTAAGTTTTGCCGCAAAAGACGCATTTATCATTTGAATCATGCTAATATATCTAGTCGTTAACTAATGGTTACCTTAACATCCATGCCTACATTGCTTTGATATAAGGTAAAAATGTAAAGCTTTTTAGAATGTAAACATTTTGACTGATGATTCACACAGGTTGTGAGGAAGCTACAGATCATGTTTTCTAGTTTCCTGACTAGTTTGCGGTGATTTACTGGTATTTTCCAAAGCCGGTGACAACCATCCTACAAACCTTCCTCTTTCGACATCAGATTGCATATCCTCAAATAGCTTCATATAAAAGGCAATAAGCCTTGTTTAAACAATCAAAATAGTGACCTGAATGTAATAACTAGTTTAAAAAATGTTGATTCTAATTATAAGTTAGTAAAAGAGGTAGGTGTAGGGACGCACAGGTAGTTGAGTTCAGAACCCTGCCCTATATGCCTACACAGGCCGTTTGACTGATCAGAATGAAATTATACCTAAAAACAGAGTATTACTTGGGGGATGGGATGAGGTATTTCTTTTTAAAATTATATTAACAAAAAAGGGTGTTTTGGAACATTTCTTTTCAAAACACCCTTTTAATCACTAAACGACTTACTATAGGACAATGCAATTTTGTAAAAAAAAAACTGAATCTAAAATAAGCATTAACCAAAAATAATTTCATACAATTCCGATGACAGTATCCAAAAATGATGACATTCCAAAAATCCAACTTGGAATGATGTATCATTTGGTATAATTGTTGGATTTGTTCACATTTGTGAAGGACATGGCTTCTTTTATAATAGTATAGATTGATAAAACAATACTTGGAAATGATATTAAACAAGCACAACCGAGATGTTTGAACTAAAGAGGTGAAATAACTCGTATTTGAAGGACAGGAAACTGATTATCAGGTTATCTACAATTCTTAGAAGAGCGGCACTCCAAAGGCTTTAGTTTCTCAATACACAGTTTGGCTTGAATAGTTAAATCATTCAGACTTCTATCAACCTATTTCTATTGTAAGAAAAAACTCTCTAAACACTTCTACAAAATACTCGTCAATTTCAAAAATTACGTTTCTACAAAACAAGTTTAATATGAAAACTACCAATGTTTTTTGAACACTTGTTAAAAATTTTTTTTCTTAGATGTAAACCTGAAGAGGACACTAATCGTTCGAAACTCACCGTTAGTTTTCATATTTAACTTTTTTTTGTGTGGATATATAATTTTTTGAAATTCCCCAATATGAGTAAATACCACACTATAACAGATTGCAATTGTCAGAGTAAGTCCAAATATATATAATATTATTGTAAAAGAAAAAAACCAGTACAACATGTAATACTTTGTGTAGAACATGGTTCAATAAAGAATTAAAAAAAAAACAGATTGCAGAAGTAATTAATTTCTAAACATGTCAAATTTACTTGAGGAAAGTCAGTTATATTACAGTTACAGTTATTACAATTATTGTACAGTTATATTACAGTTATTTTACAGGATAGCTACAAATGAGGCTAAAACTCATGCCTAAAGTGTTGCTTTCAAAAATAAAAAATACAAAAAATCAAATACAAGGAGTTATTTTGTGTTTTATATTATTAATATGGCAAAACGTCATACCTAACGGTATAACTAACCTAAGATTAGTTGCAGGTTCGTTGCGATTGAAGATGGACAACGTCCGAAAGCGCTCCAACGACTTCACATCATCGTACGAAGTATGACGGTTTGCCATATTAATAATATAAATCATATTAACCTCACTGGTAATAATAATATGCATGTATTTAGTTATTTTGTGGCTTAATGGATGCAAATTTGATACCTTTTCGTATATGTTCCATGTTGTGCCGAACATTATGAGGTTTCAATCTTCCTAAATAGAACTTAACGGACAATCATTGGTGGTATGAATTATATTTGTTTATAAATAATTTTATTCATCTATTAATTAAAAGTCTTATCTGATACATTCATAATATGCAGCGATATATTCATATATGCAAAAGAAAGATAACTTCATATCTTGTTGACATAAATTTAATCAACCATTAGAAATGTAAATGTTGATTGTATTATTATTTTATTCTGTTTTAAAGTCAAACAGTGCAATTTAGTCAGAATTGTTAATGAAGATTCTTAGCACGAGCTGTTATTCTTAACAAAGTCTGAACTCTCTATTGGTCATGCCAGGGCTTCTCAATTTTTTTTACATGTAGAAATAAAATAGGATGAATATAACGAAGATTTTTTGATATAATTTTGCCCGCTCATGTAAATATACAAAATTCTCATCTAGAATAATTCTGCAAGCCATCCATGCTTGAACAAGTCATACACAATGATTCTGACAAAGAAGCAGCTGCGCTGCGCTTTTAATTATTTCTGGATCAAACACTAAAAGAAACTGTGAAATAAGTCAAGCATTTACAAAAAAAAATTAAGTTGGACCCATCTTAAGCTTATTTAAAAAAATTTGACTACAAGAGGTTATATTCGCTATAGTTCAAGACCTCGCAATATAATTAAAACAGCAGTTAAGCGAGTCTTATTCTAAAAAAAAAGATATAATGTAAAATAAATTGGAAGCGTAGTTGTCAAAAACAATAAGAAAAATTATCCAAAGATTACAAAGAGTGATTGAATGGTCTAGTTTATGAAAAGAGGGGTTAGGTTAACAGGTCAGTGGTGAGCTCTTTTAATGTATGCCTGGTATTCTGCAATGTCACAACTACTAAATGATGCAGGGATAGTATAGGAACAAGCTTAATTAGTAATGTACATCTATTTCACGTATTTATTCTGAAATCTTGTAATATATATGCAAAAAGTGTCACTAAAACTGAATCTAGATGGTTCACCATCTAGAGCAGTGTTTTCCAAACTGGGAGGCGCGGACTGGTCTGAAGGGAGCCGCGAAAATTAGTCGCAGTCAACAATTTTCCAAACTACTCCTAAAGTTTTCTATGTAAAAAATGATTTTCTGCCTTGGCTGCAATGAAATCCAAATATCGAGCTCGTTTAGTTGTAAGAAAAAAAAAGAGCTACGAGTAGCTATATCGTCACAAACACCAAGATTTCATAAACTTTGTGCTAATAGACACACACATATATCTCATTAAAAACAATAATAAAATATCGTTTTCCATTAGTTTGCATGAATACGTTTTATAAATAAAATATATAGAAATGTTTGTGTTTTTATTTTATTAAAACTTCAGAGAGGGCGCCAAATGATTAAATATTTTTAAGGTAGTAGCATGAAGTTTAGAAACCACTGATCTAGAGGAAACTAGAAGATAGGACGAAGATAGCAGGAGGTACAGAGATAGAGAGATGTCTTCAACATGTTCCGTTCTTGTTTCGCATCCCACTCACTCTTTCTCTCTCAAAGTCTCATTTGTTTTCTCTTTCTTCCACTTACTTTCAATCAAATACTAAATATAATTGTGTATAATGTTGATAAATTTTAAATCTATTAAATCCATGATGGTTTTCAATAAAGAGTGGGATACTTCAAGACGACACAACCCAAATGAAAATGTCTTTGTTTCCACGAGAGCTGAGAGTTTTTTTTTTCAATTAATCATAACCCACTATGAGACTGTTCACGCCCTTAAGGTTTATTTATTGATTGATGAGTAGAACTCTTGGCTTTAGGCTTTTCTTAAGTTCCGTCAAATGATTGTATAATGTGAGGCATACGAGTATATCTTCAGTCAACAAGTGAGGAAACAAAGTTTTATTTTCTCTTTGTGTTTAACATACATTATCAAAGTTGTTCACGGAATATTTGTTATCTGAGCAAACAGCTCTCTTACTCTCTTGGTGCACTAAGCACTCTTGTCCTAACATATTCCCAATTGACTTTCGAGTAGATGGCGTGATGTTAGCTCAACGTTTTTCAAGAAAAGTGTCCCAATTACCTATCTATTCACTTGTAACATTATATATATGTAACAGTTCAAACTTGAAGACAGGTAGCATACAAAGTAAAGACTAGCCGTTGCGCCTACAACGTGCTTGGTCTCGCTTTCTCCTTTCTCCTGCAGACGGATTGCCCGAAAATTCGAGTTTGTAAGTATGTTTCTTTACTTTGTGTGCTACCTATCCTCAATTTTGAACTGTTATTGTGTCCAGTTTGGATTGTCTTTCCGTTTATCAAATAATATATATATATATTCAGATATTCAGTGATTTCTTTTCTGTATGTTCCTTTGAAAATTCTAGTTTATAAATATAGGCCCAACAGGACTACTAGTTGCTACTACTAGTAGCTACTCAAAGGGATACTTCTGCCCGATGATGACGAATGTCGAAATGTCGTTATGAGATTTTTGTATGTGTGTTTTTCTCTTTCCTTTATGAACTATATATATAAAACCAATTTAAAAGAAGGTAGCATACAGATAGACAAAGGAACAACTCACTTCTATATTTGGACCATCGTCGTCATCAGGAGACGAAGAGTCCCGCAGGAAGGTAGAGCGGCCACAGATACACACAAACATATATATATATATACTTTATTGACACAAAGAACACTCAGAAATAAAACAAATTAAAAAGAAGGTAGCATACAGATAGACAAAGGAACAACTCACTTCTATATTTGGACCATCGTCGTCATCAGGAGACGAAGAGTCCCGCAGGAAGGTAGAGCGGCCACAGATACACACAAACATATATATATATATACTTTATTGACACAAAGAACACTCAGAAATAAAACCAATTAAAAAGAAGGTAGCATACAGATAGACAAAGGAACAACTCACTTCTATATTTGGACCATCGTCGTCATCAGGAGACGAAGAGTCCCGCAGGAAGGTAGAGCGGCCACAGATACACACAAACAATATATATATATATATATATATATACTTTATTGACACAAAGAACACTCAGAAATGAAGCAGAAACTCACTACTATATTTCGATGTCCTCGTCATCAGGAAGATAGAAACGAGTCGCTCCGCAGGCAGACAACGACCGGCCGATGGTCTTGAGGGAGAGTCCTTGTCTCCACCATCGGCCAGTCGTTGTCTGACTGCGGAGCGACTCGTTTCTATCTTTCTGATGACGAGAATATCGAAATATAACAGTGAGTTTCTGCTTCATTTCTGAGTGTTCTTTGTGTCAATGAAGTTTATTTAATTCGTGGAATCGTTTCATTTAATTGGTTATATATATATATATATATATATATATATATATAATATATATATATATACACTTTAACACATAGAAAAGAACACAGAAAGACACTACAGAACTCACTTCGATATTTCGACATCCGTCGTCATCGGGAAGAAGTGCGAAGTACTCGCGTTGAGAAGCAAACTGCTACTCATATATATATATATATATATATATATATATATATATATATATATATTTTTTCACATATATATATGATTCACATCTATTCCTGACGACGAGGACATCGAAATATAGTAGTGAGTTCAGTGATTTCTTTTCTATCTGTTCTTTTGAAAATTCTAGTTTATATATATATATATATATTACCTATCTTTTCTGATCGTCACCTAATAATATTTTCACTATTACTTATTAATAACTCTCTTACAGAAAGTTTTGACATTTCTGTGTTTCCAGTCTATCAGAGTACTTATATTAATTCATATTGGGTTAAATAGATAAATCAATGCTCCACACATAAAAAAGAAGCTTTTTTTTTTATTCTACGCGTTTCGAAAACTTCGTGTTCATCGTCAAGTAAACTTCTACAATAAAATCGTTTTTAGAAGTAAACTTCTAAAAGTTACACAAATAACAGGAATTTTATACAATCAAATGAAAAAAAGGATGACATACTCAAAATGTAGGAGTAGACATCCAACCAGCGTCCATCTTTTAACTGAGAAATCTAGGTCATGTGGAGAAATCTAGGTCATGTGAGATAGAGTGGGGGGAGGGGTAGTTAAAGATAAGGGGACAAAGGAGTTGGGTATGCTTAGAAACAGTGATGGGCTATAAAACAAGCCAGGAAAACTCTATTCTAGAGGGAAGATTCCTTTTTTTTTATACACATTAAATTCTTATAGAAACAATCTGAGAAGATTTGGAGATCCCGGACTTTGCTCATTAAGACACGATGATGAATATTGATTTAAGGCTTTATTTATTTCAAAAGCTTTCAAGTTAGAAATTTCTTTAAATTTCCTGTTAAAATGTAAAATGTAAGATCTTATGTCGTCTACAACTTTCTTTTGGGTATGTCATTTTTCTTTTGATTTGAGTGTATACAATTCTTGTTATTTTGGTAACTTTTAACTCGTAATTTGTATTGTAGAAGTTTATCTGATTATGAACACGAAGTGTTCGAAACACGTAGAATAAAAAAAAGCTTCCTTTTTATGTATGGAGACTTTGATTTGTCTATTTACCCCATTATGAGTAAATACCACAGAATTATAGATTGCACAACTGATGAGTTAAAAGAGGTGGGTAAAACTGAAGTATTCGAAATAAAATAAACTGCCTTAGCTCGTATACTGCTTCTGGAGCTATCCGACCAGTTTTGGGCGTCACCAATCTTCAAAAAGACCTGATACAAGCAGTCTTTATCAGTGTTAAATAACCTACCTATAAGCTGATATAGGATACCTCCAGCAGCCGTATACGAAATAAGACAGTTTATTCTATTTTTAATATTAAAATTACTAACCTCAGTGGTATTAAACATATGTGTACCCAGTGTAACCGTTTCACGATGTAAAAATACTGTTGCGCGTATAGTATCGAGTTGCCCGCCTCCGCGTGGTCCACCTTGGGCGTCACCATATGAACATGGGACGGCTAAAGGGCAAATCGTAGAAAGACAACTGACTTGATTTAAAAACGATATGGCCTGAAATATGGTTTGGTGCGTATAAAGGTCAACACAGGTATTAGGTTAGGTTAGGTTAGGTTAGGTTGCACTGGCAGTCCCACAAGGGAACACACGTAGGCCAAGCATTGGCCCGTTGTGATACCACACAATGAAGATTGATTCTACAGTGGGAGTCCTAAATTTTGCCTAACTCAAGTGTATTTAGAGTAGGGATCTTTAACGAGTACCTGACATCCTACAGGCTCGGGACCGACAGTTTAAGGTCCTTCTCCGAGGGACGACGTGCTCAGATTTATTCACCTCCTGCATGAATAAATCGAGGACCAGGTGGGGATCGAACCCCGGCCCTATCAGAGGCGAGCACGTAACCACTGAGCTAGCCTGACCCCCTAACACAGGTATTAAACATATGCATTAATAAACTGAAGTATTTTAAACTATAATCTACTATTCATATGAGAGAAGAGAGTAATACGTGGTAGGAATAAGGTTTTCAATATCCTTGAGAAGTAACAAAAATAGCAAAGATGCGTTCAATAACTGATACCGCTTTAGAGGCTTGGTATTAATGTCTTCCGTTTCCGGAATGACATACAGGAAAGACACATCCATTGCAGTCTTACCAGCGGCTTTCGATGTTTATGAACAGGAAGAAGAAACGTCTTCCACTGCCTTAGAACTGACTTCCTTCCAAATCTTTCGTTTCAATATTTCAGAGAACTCAGTTTGTTCAGGCTATTGCTTGAAAGTTATTAGCAGTGAGGAAGTTTTAAGCAGCTTGTTTGTTTGAGCCAACTCCAAACATCAGCGACCTGGAGATGATTCCTGTCAGCAAAGTACACAAGAAAGACCCATCTTCAGCTCCTATTAAGATAGAACTCTATCGTAAGTTATTCAACCTTCCTTGTGAGGGATTTCTCCTTCTTCAACCTTTGTTTTGGTTCTGCCAGTGCCTTCCCGGAACACTTATAAAACTTTGTACTTATTAGAAATAGGTAACAGACTTAATTTGTTTATTAAGAATATAAAAGTATAATTTTAAGAATTCATTAAAAGCCATCAAACTTATCTTATTAAATACCATATCCAGCAAATAGAACAGTACTCTCGAGACTACCTACCCATGTTCCAAATAACAAGTCCTCCAGAAAGCATATTGAGCTTTATATATATATATATATATATATACTTTTTCGTTGGAAATACGATCCAAAACGACCAATATAGTTCAATATAAACAAAGAAACATAGAGAAATCAAAAGAACACACTTACAGTCTCTAATTTTCGGTTCGGTTACATTCTCTAATGAAGACGATTCAAACCGAAAATTAGAGACTGTAAGTGTGTTCTTTTGATTGCTCTATGTTTCTTTGTTACATTGATATATATATATATAAATTTCAATAAACACGTAAAATAACAATCAATGATCAAACCACAATAAGAAATGGGAAAAGAAGACTAAGATCTTTCAACCGTAACAAGCGGTCTTCGTCAGAGTCAAAAACATATATACATATATATAATATAAAGAATAACAAGATTTCACAATAAACACGTGAAACAACAATCAATATTCAAACCTAAGAAATTCAAATTTCAAATATAAGAAAAGGTAAAGATGCAATCAGTTATCATAATAATAAATGTAGTAAAAATATAACAAAATATAATAATAAATCTTTATTAGCTATATATGAGTATATTTGGAGACTATTTTATTAGTTCTTACCCTACAATTTACTTATTTTTATTAAAATTCGCAATTTTCGATTTATAAGGAATCTGCTACTTCATTTTCTATTTATATTTGTTGTTCTTTTTCATATCTCTCACTTGTAGGGATTACACCATTAGTGTTGGTTTAGAAGGCGGAAAGTGTAACTCATTTATTATTTGGCACCCACTTTTAGTTAAAGGTGGGTGGCATTATTGGGAAAGTACACAACACGGTTTGTAGCAGTGTTGTTGACCGTATTTACTAATCGATTGAATTAGTAATAGCATGAATACAGGCAGGAAAAAAAACATTTATACTGCTAGAAGCCTGAACAGTTTGAAGGTCATTTCACTTTTACTCCAAATTGAAACAATACCAATACTAAATTGAACTCGTGACTCATTCTAGAGAGAGAGAGAGAGAGAGAGAGAGAGAGAGAGAGAGAGAGAGAAGAGAGAGAGAGAGAGAGAGAGAGTGAGAGAAATGAATTTCACTCACTCCACCTCTGCTTACTCAGGCAGGAAATATCAAGAGATTTGATTGAATGAAACAAACAGTGGCCTGGAAATGGGGAAAAAAGGCATTACATGGAATGGGTAGAGAACAAATCAAAAACACCAACGCCCAAAATAAAGATTACAGATCAATAAGAGTTTACGCCAAAAACAATTCTAAAAGTCGCCTAATAAATAAAAATCAGTCAAATGTGACTTATTACATAATTTAGCTTCGTCACATTTAGTAAAAAAGATGAGATTAAAAATCATAATATTTTATGCAAACTTAAAGCAGAACCACGAGTGACTTTTAATATGACTCGAAATAAAGTATTAGACCGAACAAAGGTTGACAATGAAAACCTAACCACTCTGCTGTAAATACAGATAGAACCACTCATTATCAACAATTTAAAATAATTATTGATCATAATGTTGATGTAACCACCATAGGAATTAATATAATGTCTAAAGTGAATTATTTTTAACAGAGAATTCATATGATGTTTTTTCTTCACTTAAAAAGAAAATCGTTCTAAAATGATTCTAGAGACAGAAAGCATAGCTAAATTGTTAATTACTACTCATTTTAGTCATGAACAAACCAAAGTATTGACTTGATTGACATCAGAAGTTCTTGATTTTTAAGGAATGAGGCATAAAATACTCATTTTAGTCATGAACAAACCAAAGTATTGACTTGATTGACATCAGAAGTTCTTGATTTTTAAGGAATGAGGCATAAAATACTCATTTTAGTCATGAACAAACCAAAGTATTGACTTGATTGACATCAGAAGTTCTTGATTTTTAAGGAATGCGGCATAAAATATTCATTCTAGTCATGAACAAACCAAAGTATTGACTTGATTGACATCAGAAGTTCTTGATTTTTAAGGAATGAGGCATAAAATACTCATTTTAGTCATGAACAAACCAAAGTATTGACTTGATTGACATCAGAAGTTCTTGATTTTTAAGGAATGAGGCATAAAATACTCATTTTAGTCATGAACAAACCAAAGTATTGACTTGATTGACATCAGAAGTTCTTGATTTTTAAGGAATGAGGCATAAAATACTCATTTTAGTCATGAACAAACCAAAGTATTGACTTGATTGACATCAGAAGTTCTTGATTTTTAAGGAATGAGGCATAAAATACTCATTTTAGTCATGAACAAACCAAAGTATTGACTTGATTGACATCAGAAGTTCTTGATTTTTAAGGAATGAGGCATAAAATACTCATTTTAGTCATGAACAAACCAAAGTATTGACTTGATTGACATCAGAAGTTCTTGATTTTTAAGGAATGAGGCATAAAATACTCATTTTAGTCATGAACAAACCAAAGTATCGACTTGATTGACATCAGAAGTTCTTGATTTTTAAGGAATGAGGCATAAAATACTCATTTTAGTCATGAACAAACCAAAGTATTTACTTGATTGACATCAGAAGTTCTTGATTTTTAATGAATGAGGCATAAAATACTCATTTTAGTCATGAACAAACCAAAGTATTGACTTGATTGACATCAGAAGTTCTTGATTTTTAAGGAATGAGGCATAAAATATTCATTGTAGTCATGAACAAACCAAAGTATTGACTTGATTGACATCAGAAGTTCTTGATTTTTAAGGAATGAGGCATAAAATACTCATTTTAGTCATGAACAAACCAAAGTATTGACTTGATTGACATCAGAAGTTCTTGATTTTTAAGGAATGAGGCATAAAATACTCATTTTAGTCATGAACAAACCAAAGTATTGACTTGATTGACATCAGAAGTTCTTGATTTTTAAGGAATGAGGCATAAAATACTCATTTTAGTCATGAACAAACCAAAGTATTGACTTGATTGACATCAGAAGTTCTTGATTTTTAAGGAATGAGGCATAAAATACTCATTTTAGTCATGAACAAACCAAAGTATTGACTTGATTGACATCAGAAGTTCTTGATTTTTAAGGAATGAGGCATAAAATACTCATTTTAGTCATGAACAAACCAAAGTATTGACTTGATTGACATCAGAAGTTCTTGATTTTTAAGGAATGAGGCATAAAATACTCATTTTAGTCATGAACAAACCAAAGTATTGACTTGATTGACATCAGAAGTTCTTGATTTTTAAGGAATGAGGCATAAAATACTCATTTTAGTCATGAACAAACCAAAGTATTGACTTGATTGACATCAGAAGTTCTTGATTTTTAAGGAATGAGGCATAAAATACTCATTTTAGTCATGAACAAACCAAAGTATTGACTTGATTGACATCAGAAGTTCTTGATTTTTAAGGAATGAGGCATAAAATACTCATTTAGTCATGAACAAACCAAAGTATTGACTTGATTGACATCAGAAGTTCTTGATTTTTAAGGAATGAGGCATAAAAACTCATTTTACTCATGAACAAACCAAAGTATTGACTTGATTGACATCAGAAGTTCTTGATTTTTAAGGAATGAGGCATAAAATACTCATTTTAGTCATGAACAAACCAAAGTATTGACTTGATTGACATCAGAAGTTCTTGATTTTTAAGGAATGAGGCATAAAAACTCATTTTACTCATGAACAAACCAAAGTATTGACTTGATTGACATCAGAAGTTCTTGATTTTTAAGGAATGAGGCATAAAATACTCATTTTAGTCATGAACAAACCAAAGTATTGACTTGATTGACATCAGAAGTTCTTGATTTTTAAGGAATGAGGCATAAAATACTCATTTTAGTCATGAACAAACCAAAGTATTGACTTGATTGACATCAGAAGTTCTTGATTTTTAAGGAATGAGGCATAAAATACTCATTTTAGTCATGAACAAACCAAAGTATTGACTTGATTGACATCAGAAGTTCTTGATTTTTAAGGAATGAGGCAAAAATACTCATTTTAGTCATGAACAAACCAAAGTATTGACTTGATTGACATCAGAAGTTCTTGATTTTTAAGGAATGAGGCATAAAATACTCATTTTAGTCATGAACAAACCAAAGTATTGACTTGATTGACATCAGAAGTTCTTGATTTTTAAGGAATGAGGCATAAAATACTCATTTTAGTCATGAACAAACCAAAGTATTGACTTGATTGACATCAGAAGTTCTTGATTTTTAAGGAATGAGGCATAAAATACTCATTTTAGTCATGAACAAACCAAAGTATTGACTTGATTGACATCAGAAGTTCTTGATTTTTAAGGAATGAGGCATAAAATACTCATTTTAGTCATGAACAAACCAAAGTATTGACTTGATTGACATCAGAAGTTCTTGATTTTTAAGGAATGAGGCATAAAATACTCATTTTAGTCATGAACAAACCAAAGTATTGACTTGATTGACATCAGAAGTTCTTGATTTTTAAGGAATGAGGCATAAAATACTCATTTTAGTCATGAACAAACCAAAGTATTGACTTGATTGACATCAGAAGTTCTTGATTTTTAAGGAATGAGGCATAAAATACTCATTTTAGTCATGAACAAACCAAAGTATTGACTTGATTGACATCAGAAGTTCTTGATTTTTAAGGAATGAGGCATAAAATACTCATTTTAGTCATGAACAAACCAAAGTATTGACTTGATTGACATCAGAAGTTCTTGATTTTTAAGGAATGAGGCATAAAATACTCATTTTAGTCATGAACAAACCAAAGTATTGACTTGATTGACATCAGAAGTTCTTGATTTTTAAGGAATGAGGCATAAAATACTCATTTTAGTCATGAACAAACCAAAGTATTGACTTGATTGACATCAGAAGTTCTTGATTTTTAAGGAATGAGGCATAAAATACTCATTTTAGTCATGAACAAACCAAAGTATTGACTTGATTGACATCAGAAGTTCTTGATTTTTAAGGAATGAGGCATAAAATACTCATTTTAGTCATGAACAAACCAAAGTATTGACTTGATTGACATCAGAAGTTCTTGATTTTTAAGGAATGAGGCATAAAATACTCATTTTAGTCATGAACAAACCAAAGTATTGACTTGATTGACATCAGAAGTTCTTGATTTTTAAGGAATGAGGCATAAAATACTCATTTTAGTCATGAACAAACCAAAGTATTGACTTGATTGACATCAGAAGTTCTTGATTTTTAAGGAATGAGGCATAAAATACTCATTTTAGTCATGAACAAACCAAAGTATTGACTTGATTGACATCAGAAGTTCTTGATTTTTAAGGAATGAGGCATAAAATACTCATTTTAGTCATGAACAAACCAAAGTATTGACTTGATTGACATCAGAAGTTCTTGATTTTTAAGGAATGAGGCATAAAATACTCATTTTAGTCATGAACAAACCAAAGTATTGACTTGATTGACATCAGAAGTTCTTGATTTTTAAGGAATGAGGCATAAAATACTCATTTTAGTCATGAACAAACCAAAGTATTGACTTGATTGACATCAGAAGTTCTTGATTTTTAAGGAATGAGGCATAAAATACTCATTTTAGTCATGAACAAACCAAAGTATTGACTTGATTGACATCAGAAGTTCTTGATTTTTAAGGAATGAGGCATAAAATACTCATTTTAGTCATGAACAAACCAAAGTATTGACTTGATTGACATCAGAAGTTCTTGATTTTTAAGGAATGAGGCATAAAATACTCATTTTAGTCATGAACAAACCAAAGTATTGACTTGATTGACATCAGAAGTTCTTGATTTTTAAGGAATGAGGCATAAAATACTCATTTTAGTCATGAACAAACCAAAGTATTGACTTGATTGACATCAGAAGTTCTTGATTTTTAAGGAATGAGGCATAAAATACTCATTTTAGTCATGAACAAACCAAAGTATTGACTTGATTGACATCAGAAGTTCTTGATTTTTAAGGAATGAGGCATAAAATACTCATTTTTAAAGTTCAAAATGGGAACAAACCAAAGTATTGACTTGATTGACATCAGAAGTTCTTGATTTTTAAGGAATGAGGCATAAAATACTCATTTTAGTCATGAACAAACCAAAGTATTGACTTGATTGACATCAGAAGTTCTTGATTTTTAAGGAATGAGGCATAAAATACTCATTTTAGTCATGAACAAACCAAAGTATTGACTTGATTGACATCAGAAGTTCTTGATTTTTAAGGAATGAGGCATAAAATACTCATTTTAGTCATGAACAAACCAAAGTATTGACTTGATTGACATCAGAAGTTCTTGATTTTTAAGGAATGAGGCATAAAATACTCATTTTAGTCATGAACAAACCAAAGTATTGACTTGATTGACATCAGAAGTTCTTGATTTTTAAGGAATGAGGCATAAAATACTCATTTTAGTCATGAACAAACCAAAGTATTGACTTGATTGACATCAGAAGTTCTTGATTTTTAAGGAATGAGGCATAAAATACTCATTTTAGTCATGAACAAACCAAAGTATTGACTTGATTGACATCAGAAGTTCTTGATTTTTAAGGAATGAGGCATAAAATACTCATTTTAGTCATGAACAAACCAAAGTATTGACTTGATTGACATCAGAAGTTCTTGATTTTTAAGGAATGAGGCATAAAATACTCATTTTAGTCATGAACAAACCAAAGTATTGACTTGATTGACATCAGAAGTTCTTGATTTTTAAGGAATGAGGCATAAAATACTCATTTTAGTCATGAACAAACCAAAGTATTGACTTGATTGACATCAGAAGTTCTTGATTTTTAAGGAATGAGGCATAAAATACTCATTTTAGTCATGAACAAACCAAAGTATTGACTTGATTGACATCAGAAGTTCTTGATTTTTAAGGAATGAGGCATAAAATACTCATTTTAGTCATGAACAAACCAAAGTATTGACTTGATTGACATCAGAAGTTCTTGATTTTTAAGGAATGAGGCATAAAATACTCATTTTAGTCATGAACAAACCAAAGTATTGACTTGATTGACATCAGAAGTTCTTGATTTTTAAGGAATGAGGCATAAAATACTCATTTTAGTCATGAACAAACCAAAGTATTGACTTGATTGACATCAGAAGTTCTTGATTTTTAAGGAATGAGGCATAAAATACTCATTTTAGTCATGAACAAACCAAAGTATTGACTTGATTGACATCAGAAGTTCTTGATTTTTAAGGAATGAGGCATAAAATACTCATTTTAGTCATGAACAAACCAAAGTATTGACTTGATTGACATCAGAAGTTCTTGATTTTTAAGGAATGAGGCATAAAATACTCATTTTAGTCATGAACAAACCAAAGTATTGACTTGATTGACATCAGAAGTTCTTGATTTTTAAGGAATGAGGCATAAAATACTCATTTTAGTCATGAACAAACCAAAGTATTGACTTGATTGACATCAGAAGTTCTTGATTTTTAAGGAATGAGGCATAAAATACTCATTTTAGTCATGAACAAACCAAAGTATTGACTTGATTGACATCAGAAGTTCTTGATTTTTAAGGAATGAGGCATAAAATACTCATTTTAGTCATGAACAAACCAAAGTATTGACTTGATTGACATCAAAGTTCTTGATTTTTAAGGAATGAGGCATAAAATATCATTTTAGTCATGAACAAACCAAAGTATTGACTTGATTGACATCAGAAGTTCTTGATTTTAAGGAATGAGGCATAAAAACTCATTTTAGTCATGAACAAACCAAAGTATTGACTTGATTGACATCAGAAGTTCTTGATTTTTAAGGAATGAGGCATAAAATATCATTTTAGTCATGAACAAACCAAAGTATTGACTTGATTGACATCAGAAGTTCTTGATTTTTAAGGAATGAGGCATAAAAACTCATTTTACTCATGAACAAACCAAAGTATTGACTTGATTGACATCAGAAGTTCTTGATTTTTAAGGAATGAGGCATAAAATACCATTTTAGTCATGAACAAACCAAAGTATTGACTTGATTGACATCAGAAGTTCTTGATTTTTAAGGAATGAGGCATAAAATACTCATTTTAGTCATGAACAAACCAAAGTATTGACTTGATTGACATCAGAAGTTCTTGATTTTTAAGGAATGAGGCATAAAATACTCATTTTAGTCATGAACAAACCAAAGTATTGACTTGATTGACATCAGAAGTTCTTGATTTTTAAGGAATGAGGCATAAAAACTCATTTTACTCATGAACAAACCAAAGTATTGACTTGATTGAATCAGAAGTTCTTGATTTTTAAGGAATGAGGCATAAAATACTCATTTTAGTCATGAACAAACCAAAGTATTGACTTGATTGACATCAGAATTCTTGATTTTTAAGGAATGAGGCATAAAATACTCATTTTAGTCATGAACAAACCAAAGTATTGACTTATTAATCAAACTTTTTTTAAAAAGGCTAAAATACCTTTTTCAAACAAACCAAAGTATTACTTATTAATCAAATTCTTTTTTTAAAAACAAAAATCTCTTTTTACAAAAAACCAAAATTACTTGATTGACATCAAATTTTATTTTTAAGGAATAGGATAAAAACTATTTTTCATAAAAAAAGTATACTTGATTGACACAAAGTTCTTGATTTTTAAGGAATGAGGCATAAAATATCATTTTAGTCATGAACAAACCAAAGTATTGACTTGATTGACATCAGAAGTTCTTGATTTTTAAGGAATGAGGCATAAAATACTCATTTTAGTCATGAACAAACCAAAGTATTGACTTGATTGACATAGAAGTTTTGATTTTTAAGGAATGAGGCAAAATACTCATTTAGTCATGAACAAACAAAGTATTGACTTGATTGACATCAGAAGTTCTTGATTTTTAAGGAATGAGGCATAAAATACTCATTTTGTCATGAAAAACCAAAGT
Organism: Hermatobates lingyangjiaoensis; assembly: GCA_026182355.1. Taxonomy (NCBI): domain Eukaryota; kingdom Metazoa; phylum Arthropoda; class Insecta; order Hemiptera; family Hermatobatidae; genus Hermatobates; species Hermatobates lingyangjiaoensis. The sequence goes on from JAPFBL010000728.1 coordinate 257,590, forward strand.
TTGACTTGATTGACATCAGAAGTTCTTGATTTTTAAGGAATGAGGCATAAAATACTCATTTTAGTCATGAACAAACCAAAAGTATTGACTTGATTGACATCAGAAGTTCTTGATTTTAAGGAATGAGGCAAAAATACCATTTTAGTCATGAAAAACCAAAGTATTGATTGATTGACATCAGAAGTTCTTGATTTTTAAGGAATGAGGCAAAAATACTCATTTTTCATGAACAAACCAAAGTTTGACTTGATTGACATCAGAAGTTCTTGATTTTTTAAGGAATGAGGCATAAAATACTCATTTTAGTCATGAAAAACAAAGTATGATTGATTGACATCAGAAGTTCTTGTTTTTAAGGAATGAGGCATAAAATACTATTTTAGTCATGAACAAACCAAAGTTTGACTTGGGAAATTTTTTTTTAAGGAATAGGCATAAAATACTCATTTTAGTCATGAACAAACCAAATATGACTTGATTGACATCAGAAGTTTTGATTTTTAAGGAATGAGGCATAAAATACTCATTTTTATCTGAACAAACCAAAGTATTGACTTGATTGACATCAGA
>JAPFBL010000729.1:0-52500 GCA_026182355.1 Hermatobates lingyangjiaoensis
AAAAAAACAAACAATCAAACTTAATCTTGTATCGAATAATACCAAATATTGTAATGGCAAATTATTCGAGACGATAAGCTGTTAAGCTGTTACGTACCCGAAAATTTTTGCTATGTTGGTTTTTTAATGACTAATTTATAGGCTTTTATCTTTTTGTGATGTTCTAGAGACGGAAAGTGTGACTAATTCATTATTTAGCACCCAAATATATTACAGGGTTGATTCTTTGAATTCATCGGTATTTGCCTAACTCAAGTGTATTTAGAGATGGGATCTTTAACGATACCTAATATAGAAGCCGATGGTATAACGGCCTCTCTGAGGGATGATGTTCTCAAAATTGTGCACTTTCCGCGTGAAAAACCTGGAGATTTATGAGCCAAGAGCCAATCAATTCACTTGACTTCCATGGAGCCTGCTGTACCCGAAAGTGAGGGAGAGCATTTGTCAGTTTCGTAATATTGATGGATTTTAGTAATTGCTATTCATCATTTTGTCAAAATTATAAAGTAATTAAATTAAATTAAATGGTTAATTAGAGTTAAGGGGAGCCAAGTTAGCTCAGTGGTAACCTGCTAATCTCTGGACTGGTAGGTCCAGAGTTCAACACCCACTCTGGCCCTCTATTTATTCACGTCAGAAGTGAATAAATTTGAGCTCATCGTCCCTCGGAGAGGGCGTTAAGACTGTTTTGATCTTCGCAATTTAGTCAAGCCTTATTGACAAGTTGCCCTTTAGCCACCTCCATTGAAAAGCATGGAGGTGCCCCGAGGTGGACCTCGCGAGGGCGGGCAACACAATGCTAAGCACGAATTCTGACAGTTACTCTGCAAAACGGTACCTAGGCGACGAGTAATAGACAAGCTAAAGCCCAGGTAACGTGCAGAAAGGCGTTAAGCCGTCCGTCCCGAGCATGTACGATGTCAGGCACTCGTTAAAGATCCCTACTCAAAATATATTTGAGTTAAGCGTAATTTAGTACTCCCAATATAGAATTAATCTTCATTTCGTGTCTTCACAAATGACATGAGTGTCAAAGCCACTATTTGACATATCTATGTTCTATTGTGGACTGCCGCTGCAACTTAACCTTCCTAATAATGACTCATTACACAATCTATCAATCATCAAATACCAATATAAAAATTGCTTTTAAGGAGCAAATTTAGATTTAAGGTAAAACAAAAATCAAATAAATTTGCATGAAACATTTTTTATATTAAATGGATTACTATAAAATTTTAACACTTTTTTTCTTTTTTATCGAAGTTTGGTCTGTCTTCAATAATACAACATCTTTAAGCCGACGGTTTGTCTATATTTGTAGACATCTTCAAGGCAACATCAATACAGAATTTAATTACAATAACATGAAAAGTAATTATATTATATTATTTAATTACTTTTCATGTTATTGTAATTAAATTCTGAATTGATGTAGCCCTTCAGATGTCTACAAATATAAACGAAACGTCGGATTAAAGGTGTTGTATTATTGAAGATAGATCAAACCTCGATAAAAATGAAAAATATTGTTAAATATATCTGGTCGAGATAAGAAAAAATATAAAAAAAATTATATATTTATGTTAAAAAAATACATATTTTTTGTAAAAGGGCCCATAAAAAGAGTAGTATTTGCGGGAGGGGTCGTTTAGATCTGTTATAAAGGGCGATATCCAGAGGATATAAGATTACCTGTGGGGTAACTCGAATCCGGAGCTGATATTAACCTTAATCTTATATTCTTCATCCCTTCAACTTAAATTATATTTAATTTACAAATTCTGTTCAAACAGAATCAATATAATAAATAAAAAAAAAATCATTTCTCTTATGATGAATTTAATATAGAAATATAAAAAAAAAATTACAGAAATTAAATTTGCGTTATTGTAGGGTAAAAAGTTAATGAAATAGTCTCCACAAATAAAAATGTAATGGTATAAACAACGCGTTTCGAACACGTAGTGTTCTTCCTCAGGCATTAACTAAAAAATACAATAACACCAGAGAGTTATCTATAGTATACAATAAATATAGTGTAAAATAAAATACGGAAGAGAATACGAACCTAAGGAGGTGAGGCGGTATACAGTAAATATAGTACTATATTAATAGATATATAGTACTATATACTATAGATAACTCTCTTGTGTCATTGTATTTTTTAGTTAATGACTGAGGAAGAACACTACGTGTTCGAAACGCGTTGTTTATACCATTACATTTTTATATGTGGAGACCATTTCTTTAACTTTTTACCCTACAATGAGTAAATACCATATAATAATTGATTGCACTACATTAGAATGTAATTTGTTCAATATTACTAATATCATTAGAATCAAAGGTTTCTTCCTAACTATACCAACTTTTTATATTATAAAAGAAAACTTGATCAATACATGAAACATTTGATATAATGCATAATATCTCCAGAATACGTTTAATCTGCTTGAAAATAATGCGGTTCATTTCTTGTTATATTTTGGATACAGTTTGCGATTTATTTATTTGCACAGATATGAATGGATAACCGTTTATATTTACCATAGGCTCATGGTAAACAATATATATTAATTAATTAGATTACATTATATTAATGTAAATAATATTATTGGTTTAAGCTAATTTGACATGTCAAATTTCAATCAAACCTGTGACTGAACTAAAAGAAATAATAATATTTAACTATATTAAATTTTAACAATTTTTTTTTTCAACAACTTCATTAGTAATTTATAAAAAAAAAATGCACCCTTCTTGGGATTGGCTTTTATACCATTGTATTACAGGCAGAGAAACTGTTTAATAATTTAAAATTAATACCAGCTCTTGAAGTCAACGACTTTAAAAATGTATTTTTTTTTTCCCCAGTCCTTTAACTAAGGTACTTTAAGCTGATGGTTATTGCCATAATAGTTATCCAAAAGATAATTAAACATTTATAAAAGCAGAACAACTTCAATGTTCAAGTTAGAAAAAAAAATTCAAATTTAACAATTCATTAAGTGGCATGCCTTAAATATTTTAAACTGAAACAGTAGAATGCTAATGATCCTGCTCAGCATCATATACTGCTTACTATAAGGGAGGGGATTTGAAACCAGGTCTTTGACTTGCAGGCACTCATCAAATATTGATATATATATATATATATATATATATATATATATATATAGTAGGTGTGTTCTCTAATTGCGATTAGAGAACACACCTATTCTATCAAACGGTCGATATATTATTGAATCTGTTTTTATATATATATATATATATATTGTTAAAAATCTGACCATATCTTGCTGAAACTTGCTTCTTATTAAGTTTTTCAAGTTTTCTAAATAGAGTTCTTGTCACTATATCCACAGTATACAATATTCTTCCGATAGTCGACATGTTACATGAGTCTATGTTTCTGCTGTCCTCAGCCATTATCAAGACATAAATGAGTTTTGAAATAATTTGTTCCTTTATATAAGAAAAGTAAAATTCGTTGAGAAGGTTGGGGGATTAAAGTTGTTTGTCTAAATCCTTTGGGTTGAGTGACCTGGTTAGGGGTTTGTTGCCTCTACCTGGAGAGGTCCCACTTGACCTGGGGTTGATTTAAATAGTTTTAATATTTTCTCACTATTTTCCAACTGCATATTAATATATGGCTTCGTTTTCTGTATGAGTATGGCTTCTGTTATTTTGAGTCTATGCTGGTCCTGTTTTTTTTTTTTTTTTTTTTTATATGTTTACAGGAGGGACTGCTACCAAAATTTACAAATATATATATATATATATATATATATAATCAATGATCAAACCACAATATGAAATGGAAAAAAAGGACTAAGATCTTTTAACCATAACAAGAGGTCTTCGTCAGAGTCAAAAACCCAACTGAACTTATTGTGGTTTGATCATTGATTGTTATTTCACGTGTTCATGTGAAATCTTTATATATATATAATTAAAGTTACAGCTAGAGAACACAAGAAAGAGGACTAACACTCACGAATCTCGATCATTTAGGCGTCTTGCCGTCTTCAGGAGAGAAGAAGAAAATAACAGGGAGAAGGAATGAAGGAACGGAGACGTAAATGCGTCCACTGACCAATATATATATATACTTTAAAAACTATAAGAAATACGAATAAGAAAGACAAACTAGAACTCACATTCAATATTTCGACCTTTTTAACGGTCGTCCTCAGGAAAGGAAGTCGAGTGGCTAGAAGAAGAAAGCCAACAATAATTATATATATATATATATATATATATATATATTAGTGTACTTCGGTAGCAGTCCTTCCTTTATACATGATTGGTTATACACGACTGAATATTGTCGATCGATGATCTTCTTCTCCAACTTTTCAAGTTTGCGGAAAATTAATTTTTCGTTGTGAGAACAACGGTTCAAGGAATGAATTCTTCTTGTCGACGCGTTTCGACTGTCTACTGCAGTCATTTTCAAGACACAAAACAGGTGAATGAAATGAATGAATGAAAATTTCTTTATTAAAGGCCTTATGCCCAAGGTATACAAGGCTGGGGTAGCCGTACGGAGAGCACTGGGTGCTCTCCACCAGGCTTTTTCCCCTTTGTACATAAACGAAACATAATAATAATAATAGTAATAATTATAATAACAATAATTATAAAGATTAATAATATAGTATTTGGTAACAACTACAATAATAATAACAATAATAGTAATAATTATACTAACAATAATTATAAAGATTAATAATAGTGTAATATAGTATTAGTAACAACTACAATAATAATAGTGATAATAATAATAATAGTAAATATTATACTAACAATAATTATAAACATTAATAATATTGTAATAACAACTACAATAATAATAAAAATAATAATAATAATAATAATAGTAATAATTATACTAACAATAAGTAGCAACTACAATAATAATAGTTATAATAATAATAATAGGAATGGTAATAATAATACTAATAATAATAATGATTTTATAATAATAATAATAATAATTGATAATAACAATAATATTTCTTCCCTTTGTGGAACTGTATTATCCCTCGGCTCCTGTGTAGGGACAGCGTCAACATAGCCGGCCTACTACCCGTTCCTCTACTGGGTTGTTGTCCATATCAGCCGCAGCTCTGCCCATCCCAGCCTCTTCCTCCTGCATCACTTCAGTGAGTAATAAACCCTGAATGGCAGCAATCAGAGGGTTAGTTGAAGTGGCATTTCTTTTGTCCTCTTTCCTGCCCAACCTGCGGACAAACCTGGAGAGACGCTCCAGCTTGACTTCCCTATGCAGGAACTCGTTCGTCGCGTAGCGTGGTGCGCCCAGGATAAGTCGGAGGGTTTTATTCTGAAACGCATAAATGCGTTTCATTAACTTACCCGCCGGCTTAGCCCAGGCTGTGACCCCGTACGCGACGATTGGCCTTAAAAGTGCCTTGTAGAGGTTCACCTGGTCCGAAGGGAGAGACCAGAGCCAGGCCGTAATAAAAAGTAGATGCCACTCCTGGCGCCGTAGGCCTTGCCAAGTGTGCAGCTCACATGGTTTTTTAGGGACAGTTTTTGGTCAATGGTAACGCCAAGGTACCTAAATGAATTTGTTACGGGTATGTGTTGTTCGTGGATGCGCAGTGTAGGTGTGTATCCGAGTCTCTTGCGCAGGTTGACAGTGAAGGTGCATTTGGATGGATTAATATTCATCCTCCATACCTTAGTCCATTGCACCATCCTGTCAACATGTTGCTGAAATTGTCTTAGGGGGGTATCTATGAAGTACGACCGGCATGATACCAAAATGTCATCTGCATAGATACCCTCTAGTGTCTGTATGTTTCTATTATTTTTATTCCACTGGGGAAAGTCCTGCAAGTAGAAGTTGAAAAGGATAGGCCCCAGACAAGAGCCTTGGGGAACCCCCCTCTCAATCTTGTACTGCGAGGATAAAGTGTCTCTGGCTTTGACTCTAAAGGATCGTTCAGTTAGATAGGAGTGAACGATCCTTTGGAACCATTGAGGAAGTCCAGCGTCTCCTAGTTTCTTAACAATGCCTTCGTGCCAGACGCAATCAAAGGCCTTGTTAAGGTCGATGGCTAGGGTGTATGTTCTAAGCTTTCTTTGCTTAGCGTAGTGTAAGAAGTTGAGGGTGCGTCGCAGTAACTGAACGCACCCGTGTCCCTTTTTGTATCCAAACTGGATATCTGTGAATTGGAGAAACTCGGATACGTGTTTGAGTAAGACCTTCTCAAATACCTTGCTTAGAGAACTAAGCAAGCTTATAGGCCTGTTAGTTACTGGCTAGAGTTGGATCCTTTCCCGGTTTGGGGATAAGGACTATCCTGGCCTGTTTCCAGGCTGATGGAAAGTAACCAATTTTAATGCAAGCATTAAATATGGAGGTTAGCCAGTTGAGTGTAGGGTCAGGGAGCTGCTTCAGAACGTAGTTATTTACGTCATCCGCACCCGGTGCTTTGCGCCTCGGGAGCCCTTTCAATATGGTTTTAATTTCTTCCATATTGAGAGAGATAGACTCCTCCGGAGGAGATATACAAGAAGAGAGTTTAGGGCCATCCTCTTTGTATAATTCGCCTAAAGTCTCCGCGAATGCCTCTGCAATCTCCTGAGGAGTAATGCAGAGGCTATTTTTGTGTTTGAGGGCAACAGTCGGCTGTTTAGTCCCTCGCAATCTCCTCAGAAACTGCCAAGCTTCTGGGGTATTGTCTATTTCTTCGAGTTTTTTATTGAGGGCCTCTTCCCTCATAACTTGTAATCTGTAGCGAATTTGTTTATTAAGTTTATTCACTACAGTTTTATGTGATGGTAGTTTATACTTATTCCAAAGTTTACGGACCTTATTTCTGTACGAGATAAGATTAACTATTTGTTTATCTTGTGGCTTTTCCCACCCTGTGTTGTTTCGTTCAGCTTGCGATTTGTTAAGGGCCTCGTGAATTAGAGTCAGTTAGGTTTTGAACCTCTCTGTCTATTTCTGCCCGTGTGTTAAACCTCTGTTGGGTAGGACATGTGACTAAGTGTCCTTTTAAACCGCACCCAATCTGTAACGACGGGTTTGGTGGAGGGACATTGCACTACTGAGCCTGTCAACTCCATGAGGACTGGATAGTGATCAGAAGAAAGCTCCTGGATCGTTTCCAGCCTCACAGCCGGAGCCTTGGAGTTGGCAATAGCTAAGTCGATGGTGCTAGCAGTCCTGGCTGTTATGTGAGTTGGAACTGCTGGATAGTAGATGTTTAGGCCAAGCCTGTTACAGGCGCTTAACAAGGCTTTTCCCATCTTTCTATCCCTCGAGCAGTTCCACATTGTGTGTTGTGTGTTGAAGTCTCCTCCCATGATCGTGGGGGTTGACGTCCCCATAAACTTCTTTAGGGTTTTGTGGGGTATCATTGTGTTCGGTGTATTATACACCGATACAAACCTTAATGGTTTTACCATTATGTTGGACCTGTATTGAAGTGTTTTCTAGCTTGACCTCTAGGTTAACTGGCAGTGTTGTATAGGGTATGTCTAACCTGACGGCTATAAGAGTTCCTCCATGACTCTTTTCTGCCGTTCTAGGGTAAGACTTTCTATCAGTTTCTGCTGATTGAGTAACCAGGTAGACTGAACTTGTGTTGTGGTGCTAAGTGAGTTTCACTGAGCAGCACTATGTCAATGGAGTGACGGTTGAGGAACTCCGAGAGCTCGTTCCTCTTTGCGCGAATTCCGTTCGCGTTCCAGATAAGGGCTCTTAGTCTTCTATTATCTCTGTTCATGACAGCAGAGCAATAGTAGCATGGTCCCGCAGAGAGATAGTATCTATCTCTTTGGACATTCGTACTGCCGCACTTAGGCGAGACAATAACGAACTGTCCTGTAAGGCCTTGATGACCATCAAGAGGTCGTTTTCCTCTTGAACAGGTTGGGTAGTTTGGGAGGCAGGCTGGCTGGAGGCACCAAGAGCCTGTTTATAAGACACTCCCTTTTTTACGAGGGAGTTCTTAGGTTTCCTCCTCTTAGTTTGCGCCTTGAAGTAAGTGCAGCCTCTGTAATTGGCAGGATGCTCTCCCTTACAATTTGAGCAAGAGGGTGGCGCAAAAACAGGTGGGTTACCGGTCTCCTTATATAGCCGAGAGTCAGGGGGGTGAGCGCTGATTGGCTGTGCTATTGTGGTTCTTCCTTCTCATTGGTTATTGGTTTGGCCTATTGCTGGGGCTTGTTCTCCGAGTAGCTTGAGTACTCTTGACATCCCAGTTTGTTGTCTATTGATTATAGGGCTATTTTTGGATATTTCTATTGCTTCATAGATTGGGAGTCTATTGCAATCATTGGTTTGCCTGATGATGGTGGTGTTTTCTGTAAGGTCCTGGCGGGATAGGTCGGAATTGTGTGCTTGTCTGGTATGGTTTTTTATAGCTCCTGATTGAAGGTGCATGGTGAGGCGTCTGGAAAGCGTAGTCTTCGTCATGCCGATATACTTGGCGTTAGCCAGGAGCTCACACTCTCCTTTTTTACATTTGTATTCGTACACGACGTTGACTCTCTGCAGATCGCTGGTTGCGGTGATGGGGCTGTTTTTTATGACTAAATTTGTTGTGGTCCGGGTCTTATAATAAATATGTAATTTTATTCTGTCGTTGGGCTGTTTGCATTTTACGTTTCTTCGTATGATATTCTTAAGTGCTGCTTCATCTGTTTTGTACTCCCTTGTGAACTGGTTTCTGTAGAACTGGTTACAGAAACCAGTTCACAAGGGAGTACAAAACAGATGAAGCAGCACTTAAGAATATCATACGAAGAAACGTAAAATACAAACAGCCCAACGACAGAATAAAATTACATATTTATTATAAGGCCCGGACCACAACAAATTTAGTCATAAAAAACAGCCCCATCACCGCAACCAGCGATCTGCAGAGAGTCAACGTCGTGTACGAATACAAATGTAAAAAAGGAGAGTGTGAGCTCCTGGCTAACGCCAAGTATATCGGCATGACGAAGACTACGCTTTCCAGACGCCTCACCATGCACCTTCAATCAGGAGCTATAAAAAACCATACCAGACAAGCACACAATTCCGACCTATCCCGCCAGGACCTTACAGAAAACACCACCATCATCAGGCAAACCAATGATTGCAATAGACTCCCAATCTATGAAGCAATAGAAATATCCAAAAATAGCCCTATAATCAATAGACAACAAACTGGGATGTCAAGAGTACTCAAGCTACTCGGAGAACAAGCCCCAGCAATAGGCCAAACCAATAACCAATGAGAAGGAAGAACCACAAATAGCACAGCCAATCAGCGCTCACCCCCCTGACTCTCGGCTATATAAGGAGACCGGTAACCCACCTGTTTTGTATCTTGAAAATGACTGCAGTAGACAGTCGAAACGCGTCGACAAGAAGAATTCATTCCTTGAACCGTTGTTCTCACAACGAAAAATTAATTTTCCGCAAACTTGAAAAGTTGGAGAAGAAGATCATCGATCGACAATATTCAGTCGTGTATAACCAATCATGTATATATATATATATATATATATATATATATATATATATAAATGAAAAAAGACAACTAATTTGGAAACAATGGTCTGAGACCATTCGTCAACACATCGTTAGACAGCAAGTGAACTAAAAAATAATAAATACTTGTTAACCTGGTTGATTGAAGTTTCTAGAATTGTTGGTAACCCTGAATGTGTTTAACGATGAAGAAGTCTTCATCTGTTTAATTATTCCGCTAATCAAAACTTCATCCAATTTATAAAGTCCTAGGCTATTTATTCATTAATTTCTCATAAAAGTTCTTTATGAGTGCACTTTCCACGTTCCACAAACAGAAAAACTAAGTATTACATTACAAATTATTTTACAAAGAAAAATAGTATGTGGATTTTAGCAAAAACTGTAGTCTGAATGAACACGTGACACTGAACTGAAATAACCAATAACCAAGCAGCAGGACATCGCCTGTGAACATTCCAATAGTAATCCACCTCTATATATATAAACTAACAATCCTACTATTATTCTCATTATAGTCCTGATGAATGCGGTACATTTGAAACATGTCGACTAGCAATATTGGTGATAAGCTTTATAGTTTTAATGAAGAGACAAGGAAGGAATTCCAGAAACTGGAGAAATTGTGTAAGAAACAGATACAAGCCAAATATGGGGAGTTATTTAACAATATTTTTTTAAATGAAGGACTGCTTCCAACTTTTACATATATATATATATATATATATATATATATATATATATATATATATTATTATTATTATTAAAAATAAAAGAACAAAAGAGGTTTAATTGAAAATACTTTAATAATTAAAGAAAGCATTTTATTTTTCATACTTTAATGTTGAAATATACTTGATACTGTTTATTTCCAGTATTTCAATAACAATTATATTCATGCCAATTAAACGATATTAAATAATAAGTTAAAATATTAAATAATGACTCATTAATATTCTTGTCATGATCAGAATCAGTTCGCTAAATACATTAATAAAGTTTTTATAAAGTTTTATGTTTTTCATTTTCTTCTTCTTCTTCTTCTTCTTCTTCTTGTTCTTCTTCTTCTTCCTCTTCTTCTTTCTCTTCTTCTTTCTTCTTCTTCTTCTTCTTCTTATATAAGCATTTACTTTAAAGTTGATTTCGCAGAATACAGTTCACTGAGTTCGTATTGGAAAAATGTATAATTCTTATTCTTTTTCAATAGATGCTCCTATTCTGGGGATTCAAATGTCGTAATAAGATTATTTACGCGCACGTAGACAATCGTCAGTAGGTTTTCTCTTTTATGTTCAACGCTAGTACACATTTACAAAATTCAGTTTCCTTTTATAAATTAAATACCTTCTATTGTTTTCCAATTATTATACTTTAATTTAAATTAATCGTACTTCTTTCCTTTTATTTGTCATATTTTGATTTCAGCTAAAAATATACGTTTAATTTTATAATCTTAATCTGTCTTTTTAATATTAAATAAAATTCCATACAGCGTGTAATATACTATACAGAGCATACTAAAAAAAAGTTTAATTTTTTAAATCTAGTCTTTCTTTAACCGAAATTAGTTTGTAAAAATAATTACAATTCTTGTTTCCTTTTATCTTTTGACTTCTCGTTACATTGATATTATTTTTATATTCTTTTTAATCGCTTATTACAAAAAAAATTAGAAATAATTTTTTTATAACAAAACTTATAAAGAAATAACGAAATTAGTTTGTAAAATAATTTAATTTCTTGTTTCCATTTATTTTTGATGAATTCAATCTTTTGACGTCTTGTTATCAGAAGTTATTGTTATATTCTTTGTAGTCGCGTATAACAAAAAATTAAAATTCCATGACCACAGTTGTATGTTCTTTCCTCTAGTTTATTCTAAGGGTAGAAAGTGTGGCTGTTTATTATTTAAAATCCAGTTTATTTATTAGTAAGACATATTAACATGTTCAAAAATTATTGCGAAATTTTATATTTCATCTTAATCAAGTTCATTAGAGCAGGAAAGAGAATGTCTCAGTGACTTGCGTGCCTGCATTTAGGCTGTAGATCCAGGGTTCGATTTTCACTGTAGACATCGTTTTTTTTTTCACGTGGGAGGTGAAAAAATTGGAGCACATCTATCCCGGGAATGTACGATGTAATTCTACTTATTAAAGATCCGTATTCTGAATACGCTTAAGATATGCAAAATTTAAGATTCAAAATGTAAAATCAGCCCCCCAAATGTGGCTCACCCATTACTAAAATGGGTGCCAAATATTAAATGAGCCACACTTTCCACCCCTAGAACAACACTAACAGGTGAAAGCCTATATTTTAGTCTTTTGGTAATCAATCAATGACCTTTGACCCTTCCAACTCCTTAAATACCATTAAGTAGTAAAAGCCTAGAATTGTGAGTGTTGGTAATGAGTCATCAATAAATGACATTAGCAGGTAATTTATAACAAGATTTTAAAAATGTTGAGGCTTGCTCTGTCATTAGAGAGATACATTGTAACAGTTTTTCTTGTCTTAGATATCTTGTATTTTATTATCCTCAATATTGAATTTTAAACGCCTATTGTGTGTATTGTGTCTTATAAGATGTTTTTTTTTTCATTTTTTTTTTCTAGGAACGAAAGGTTCTATACATGTTGTGACGAGCCCTACCTTGACATAACTTTCAACATAACGATGCGAAGAAAGACTTTGTTCTACACCGTTAATATAATCATCCCTTGTATGGGTATATCCTTCCTTACCGTTCTCACGTTCTACCTGCCTTCAGATAGTGGAGAAAAGGTAACTAGTTTAACTTAATTATAGATTTTATAATTAATTTATAATCCCCAGCATAAATGAGCATGCCGGGGCAAAATTCAAATATTATTTTGAGAAATGTTTCGACAGCAACTATTATTCCTAGCTTACATGCATCTTCACCTCTTCTGTGGAAAGATTTTTCTTCAAATAAACAGCAAATTGGTCATTTTTCATCTAACATAGTCTCTTGAAATATGAATTTGGTAAAAGTAACTCACAAGATATATCGGTGATGGCGAACCTGTGACACGCGTGTCAGTTTTGACACGAAAGCTTGCACTCCCACGATGATTTTAATGCTCTCAGTCATAATATATTAAATTCTATTATAATATATATATATACTTTTTCGATGAAAATACGATCCGAAATGGACAAATACAGTTCAATGTACATAAAAAAAACATAAAGAAATTAAAAACACACACTTACAGTCTCTAATTTTCGGTTGAACCGTCTTCAGGAGAGATAAGAGAGGGAAACCAAGCGCACTTGTGAAGCGATGGTGGGAGATCAACCGTTTGGGTCTCGAACCGTCGCTTCACATGTGTGCTTGGTGTCCCTATCTCAACTCTCCTTATGACGGTTCAACCAAAAATTAGAGACAGTAAGTGTGTTTGTTTCTTAGTTCTGGTACCCTCTTAGAAGAGGCTATTTCCTTCGTAACTAAGTAATAGCCCCTTCTAAGAGGGTTGATAGCTAGCGGATAGTTTTTTTTACTCTTTCTTACTGTACTCCGTTGTTTCTCCAAACATCCCTTTCTGGACATTAGTCCTTTCCTGTGCTTTCACCCTTTTAAAATACCACTCTTCTCTCCCACTCTTCTCAACCCCTCACCAGATGTTTTCTGCATCTAGTGTTTCAGTTGGGTTTTTGACTCTGACGAAGACCTCTTGTTACGGTTGAAAGATCTTAGTCTTGTTTTCCCATTTCTTATTGTTGTTTGATCATTGATTGTTATTTCACGTGTTTATGTGAAATCTTTTATATATATATATATATATATACATGAATTGTGTTGCAGGTAACACTGTCGATATCTATCCTCATTAGTCTGCACGTGTTCTTCCTCCTGGTCGTCGAAATCATTCCACCTACTTCCCTTGTTGTGCCTCTTCTGGGAAAGTACCTCATCTTTGCCATGATTCTTGTTTCAATAAGGTAAACATCATTTTCTTTTACACTAAATTAATCATTTAGCAGTTAACCATATTTACCATGCTTTCATATAATTTAATATTATTCAGTGCGCTACCCATTGATAAATATTAAAAATATAAGGTAAATAACGAAGAAAAATGCCAAATTTTTTCTTTAAAAAGATTTAAACATGTTTAAGTTTTTCTTCTCTTTTTATTTACATTTTAATCTTATAATTGCTTCTATGTAAAGCTGCTTAAACAAGGAATATTTTCATTTAAAATTAATTTCTTCGTAAAATAGCTATGAGAAAGACAACCTTTCAATAATTCAAAGGGAAGTAGATGAAAATTCCCTTGTTCATTTCAGAATTAATTCATTTGAATCACAATCGACCAGCCATTAATTTCCGCGTTAACTATGTTGATTGAACTACAGGAGCTGATACTCGGATTATTGAAAAGTGGACACGCTGCCTCAGGGACACATCCGGCCCTCGATCAGTGAAATTTTTACTGAATAAATTCACTCAAATACCACTGGTTGCGTTTATATGTTTTACTAACTTATTTTAGCTAGATCAAAATTCAAAAATCTGTTTATGTTACTGGATTAAGCAAATGAGTATAAAAATTTGATTAATTTAAAAAAGAAGTTAAAGCCAAATGCCTGAAAGAATATACAGATGTTTTACCTAACTTACTTTATCAATTTGATTTGAACTTTAAAGGCTTCCATGTATGGGAGACACAATTTCAATTATTATCAACGCCTTTTTGAAAATATCCTGAGGAGAAATATGCAGAAGGAGATATTTCAGAATTTTACAAATATCTTTCGCAAGAAAGGTTTTCTAAGTTTTCTGTCGACATCTCACAGTGAGATAAAGCATCTAAACACAGTGATTTCTTCAGTTGACTGTCGACCCTTCGTCAATTCACTTCTTCTCCTGAAGACGACCGCCATAACGGTCGAAATATTGAAAAGTGAGTCTTTGTTATGTTTCTTTCTAGGTGTCACAATTTATTTGAAGTTTATATAATATATATATATATATAGGATATATATATATATATATATATATATATATATAAATGTTCAAAAAATAATATGAAAAAGGAAAAAAGATTAAGATCTTTCAACCATAACAAGCGGTCTTTGTCATAGTCAAAAACCCAACTGACGAAGACCGCTTGTTACGGTTGAAATATCTCACTCTTTTTTCCCTCCATTTCTTATTGTGGTTTGATCATTGATTGTTATTTCACGTGTTTACGTATAACGTGAAATATATTCACGTATATATATATATAGACATATATATATATATACGTTTCACGATGAATCACAAACACCGAACTAACGAACAAACACACTTACTGTCTCTAATTTTCGGTTGAACCGTCATCAGGAGAGTTGAGAAAGGGACACCAAGCGCACTTGTGAAGCGACGGTTGGGTATGTTTGTTCCTTAGTTCTGTGTTTGTGATTCATCGTGAAACGTTTGTTGTCCTTTCAGATAGTTTTCCAGTTTATAATATATATATATATATATATATATATATATATATATATATATATATATATATATATAGGTGTGTTCTCTAATCGGGGTTCGGTCAATTTTCCAGGATAAAAAATCAAACTCTCGTTGCCAACGTTTCGGTTTTATTTAAAACCTTTTTCATAGGCAGAAGTAAGAATTTTTTAACTAAGAAAATGAAATTTACATTGTTGTTCCTTTAAATAATGTAAATTTCATTTTCTTAGTTAAAAAATTCTTACTTCTGCCTATGAAAAAGGTTTTAAATAAAACCGAAACGTTGGCAACGAGAGTTTGATTTTTTATCCTGGAAAATTGACCGAACCCCGATTAGAGAACACACCTATTCTATCAAACGGTCGATATATTATTGAATCTGTTATATATATATATATATATATATATATATATATATATTATATATATATATATAAAGATTTCACATAAACACGTGAAACAACAATCAATGATCAAACCACAATAAGAAATGGGAAAACAAGACTAAGATCTTTCAACCGTAACAAGCGGTCTTCGTCAGAGTCAAAAACCCAACTGACTCTGACCCCTCAGTTGGGTTTTTGATTCTGACGAAGACCGCTTGTTACGGTTGAAAGATCTTAGTCTTGTTTTCCCATTTCTTATTGTGGTTTGATCATTGATATATATATATATATATATATATATATATATATATATATATATATTATATATATAAGTGATCAAACCACAATAAGAAATGGGGAAAAAAACATTAAGATCTTTCCATCAAAATAACTGGTTCTCTTCTGAATTACTTTTGAACAGTATTTTTTATGTGTGACTTTGTAGAGGACCACTTATTTTAGTTGTCAGATCTTAGTTCTGAATTTTTTTACTGTGGTTTAGACGTTTATTTTACCCAGTAACATCATGTTTATATTACTTTTAAAGATATAATCTGTTTTTTTTTTCTGTATAAGTAACCTGTTAAGATTACTAGAGAGCTCGAATTGTCTGTCCATCCTCCATATTACGATTTCGCAGCTTTAAGTTAATTTGATATGATTTTGCTCTCTTCATATTATCTCTGTTATCATCTTGAATACATATTTTAATATTAACGAATTAAATGAAACGATTATACGAACTAAATAAACTAGATTCGCATAAAGAACATACATAAAAGAATTGATTTTCTTTATGTGTGTTAGTTTTATGAATTCTGTTTATTTTCTTATTAATAATATACAGTGGTAGATAGAAACAAACAATGGTAATGAATGTTATTCCTATAATATTTTTTTTGTTTTTGAAATCATTAAACAAATTAATTAAAAGATTGTGTTTCTAAAAGATAACTGGTAACTGGTAACTGGTGTTTTAAAAGATATTTTTATATAGACAGCAGATTAAGAAAATGGTTTTAAAAAAAAAAGTTAAACCCAAATAACTGAAAGAATATACATATGTTTTGCCTAACTAAATTAGCAATTTGATTTGTGCTTTAAAGCTTTAAACTTGGTGCAAATTGAGGATAGCTATGGTTTGGTTTATTTGTTCGCTTGATTCTTATCATAATTACGTTTTGTTATAATTAATTCTAATTAAGTGTTGATGGGATTTGTTTTAGTATATGTGTGACGGTGATAGTGCTGAACGTGCACTTCAGATCGCCTCAGACGCACAAAATGGCGCCTTGGATGAAGAGAGTCTTCATCCACATTCTCCCCAGGCTCTTGGTGATGCGGAGGCCTCAGTACCAACTAGAGCCTAACAGGTGCGTCTCACAACTCTCCTATCATACCAATTTTACTAAAAAGTAATAATCAGTCAACATTTCGGAAAATATCATTTACCTCGGTAACTCCGAATAGTTTGACTTTAAAGTATAATATTAATATTATAAAAGTAAATTAAATGATAAATGAAATATAACAGTAATGAGAAAGTTAAGATATCATCATTATTTTGCATTTATTTATATATATATATGCTTTTAAAAACTGGATGTCTGTTTCCACTTGGTTCAGTTTCGTCTTATATTTTTCCAAATTACGAAATTTTTTCTTTAATTCAGAGCTCAACTTAAAAATTAAAGTTTTTAAAAGCATGCATTGAAGAAGGACTGCACCCAACTTTTACAAGTATATATATATATATATATATATATATATATATATATATATATATATAGTATATATAGTATATATATATATACAGAATTCAGAAATATTGAATTCTGTAAGTTTTCTTTGTATTCTCTTTTCTGTGTCGTGCTTTGTGTAATTTAAAGTTATATATATATATGTATATATATATATATATATAACAGACACATTCAAACACACACACACACACACTATATATATATATATATATATATATATATATAGTGTTCACAAAGGAAAGAGATAAAAATACATACAAAAAAGACTCACAACGATATTTCGACATTGAAAATGAACTCAGTTGGCTTCAGCTACTCAAAGGTACTACTTCTACCCGATGATGACGAATGTTGAAATATCGTTCTGAGTCTTTTTTGTGTGTGTTTTTATCTGTTTTTCTCTTTCCTTTGTGAACTAGTAGTTCTGTTGGACCTTCTAAAGTATATATATATATATAACCGTTGATAGGCTTATATGGTAATCGCTGTTGTACATATTCTACCAGTTTCGCATGCAACACATCTTCAGGCAGGACTACTTGCCTAGAAGTCCTATGGAAGATGGACTTCCGTGCAAAACCGGTCGGACGTCCTCAGCAACAACTCACATTTGTATAACAATATAGTAATGACATTTATCTGTTTTTTTTAATTTTGGTGTTTGCTCGTTCCTCAATTTTTTTTATGTATAATTCGTAACAAATATAAACTCATCATTACTCGTAAATGATCTTTTCTTCCTACCTACCGTTTGGAACTTGTCCATTATCAAGAGTCTCCTGGAGATGATATTTAAGTATGCAAGTACATTATTCTGTCAGTCAGTGTTAACAATTAGTTTAAATCTAGTCATTTGTCTTCAGGATTGTATCTTTGTCATTCGTCTATTGGCTTTATTCTTTTTGATGTTTCAATGGTTTATGTGTTCCTTCGTTATGTTGTTGTTGTTGTTGTTTTGCTCGTTTATGTTTGTTCTTTGAATAGTTGTTATATGTTTAAAAAAAATAAACGTCCAAACCACTTTAAGAAATCAGAAAAATGAATAATATCTTTCAACTGTAACAAGCGGCCTTTGTTAGAGTCTGAGTCAAAGAATCTCAACGCCTTCGTCAGAGTCAAATCTCAACTCAGACTTGTTGACTCAGTTGAGATTTTCACTTTGACGAAGACCGCTAGTCACAGTTTAAGGATCATAGTCTTTTTTCTGATTTCTTACTTTGGTTTGAACTTTGATTTTTGTTTCATGTATTTCTTATGAAATCTTGTTATGTTTAATATTAAATGGCGTGTATTTTTTTTACAGTATTACTAATGTTTCACATTTAATGACATTCAAAAAAAAAAAACTATAATAATTTAAAAGTAGTATATTATATGATACAAGCATGTTATTCTTATTTGTTTTTATACGTTTCTTCTTTAATCTTCTCTCCACCGGATTATCAGAACTGTCATATATTTTCTATTTTCACCGAAACATGTTCTTAGAGAGTAGTATTCCAATATACAGGTGGCATGAACTAAATATCTGGCACTACACTTGTATTCTTGGTCAATTGTTGCCACATTACCTTGCGTCAAGTCCTTTTCCTGTCTGACCAATGTAAGCCAATCGACATTCTTTGCATGGAATTCTGTAAACACAACAGTAACAAAGCCAAGGATGGTTTTGTTACTCTGTAGTCCGCCAGATCTACTTGGAAGAGTTTCTCAAACTCTGCTATTTCATATCCTCATGTTTCGTTTGTTTCTTAAAAAAAAAAAATGAAGTAGAATTAGTTTCCGAAGAGCTTTTATTTCAACCAGGTATCTTTTAAATTCATAACTTAACTTTTGTAAATATGGAAGTTATAAATATATTTAATAAATATAAATATAAGTTATTCGATTAAAATTGCATCACAATAGCAATTATCAAAAAAAAATAAACATCCATCGACCGACAGGTCGGATCGAAAAGTAAAAAAAATCTCGAGTTGCTTACACTCAACTTAACTGGAAGACAACATTATAACAAGCTCGTTGAAAATCGATTGAGATTTTCCTTAATGTTAAATACCAGGTGGTTACCTGGTATGGTCGAGAGGCCCAGGTACACATGAGGTCAAAACAGGCTACCTGGTAGCAGTAATAATATTCTCAGTTAAATTACTATCAAACTCATAAATAATAAATTAAATATGAGAGAGAGAAAGAGAGAGTGAGAGCGAGATAGAAAGAGAGAGAGAGAGAGAGAGAGAGAGAGAGAGAGAAGAGAGAGAGAGAGAGAGAGAGAGAGAGAGAGAGAGTGATAGGGGGAAGGGAAGGTGGAGGTTGAGAGAGGGAGGGAGTTTTGGCAAGCCATATTAAGCCATTTTACATTGAGAGTCCTAAATGCTTGCTAGCTCAACTGTGTTTAAAGGAGGAATATCTTTAAGGAGTATCTCACATCGTATAAGCTCAAGAGCCCGGTACTGACGACTCAACGTCCTCTCTGAAGGACGCCTTGCTCAGATTTCATTTCTTATTCTTTGCAATAGGAAAATACCAAGTCCTAAAGATGTCTACAAAGATAGACGAAACGTCTGTTTTAAAGGTATATTGTTTGAAGCTAGACCAAACCTCGATAAAAAAAGAAAAATATTGATATGTATATGTAGTCGATATAATAAAACATTAAATTATTTTCAATTAAGAAGAGAAACGAATACGAGTAAGAACCATTTCAGCTGGATTTATACTTATACCTTACCACAATAGTCGTACTCATCTCCTGTCAGTGATTAGAGCATGACTCATATGCCTAAAGGCAGTTACTCTTCTTACAATAACAAGGTCACCTGCATATTCTTTCTAAACAAAACCTTGATTACAAGAAATATCCACAAGGTTATCTCCAACTAATAACGAGAAAAACCTCTGAGAAGAGACCTGTTAGTGGTCACAATATGACATAAAAAATGGAATACTTAAACACTCCAGGAACTTATATATATAGTTCACACAAGAAAGAGAAAAACAAATAAAGACACACACAAAAAAGACTCACTACGATATTTTGACAGTCGTCGTCATCGGGCAGAAGTAGTCCCTTTGAGTAGCTGAAGCTAACTGAAATATATATATATATATATATACATCCTGAATTGTTTTCTTGACCCAATATTTATAAGATGTAACTTTTTTTTGAGGTTTGAGGTCCAAAAAAAAGTTACATCTTATATATATATATATATATATATATATATATATATAAACTAGAATTTAAAAAAGAACACATAGAAAGGAAACCACTGAACTCACTACTATATTTCGATGTCCTCGTCTTCAGGAAAAGAACTGAATCGCTCCAAAGGCTGATAACGATATATAATATATATATATATATATATATATATATATATATTGAGACTTGTTAATGTGAATATACATAAAACATATGATTGATTAATTTGCCTTTGATTGTTTGACGAACTAAATTTTTTTGTATAGCATATTAGATCATTCAAATATATCTAAAATATAATTCCATTAAAAAATTTCCGATGTTTATGAAGCTTGTAAAGTGCTTCGCATAATTCAAGATGTTAGATCTGGATGTTATTGTAAAAGAACATTAAAAATTAAATGAGTAGAACATTAATACTTGCAAATCACATGTACTTTTTTAAAGCTTTTATTTTATTTTCATATTATCAATACTGGTTCTTTTTGTTGTGTAAATCGATTCCCTAGCGGGTGATAACGTCAGCCGTATATTGGCTTTTTATTTGATTTGGTGATTCTACAGATTCTACAATGGAGGTCCTAAATTGTGCCTAACTCAAGTGCATTTTGAGTAGGGATCTATAACGTATACCTGATATTGTACAGGCTTAGGACCGACGGCTTAATATCCTCTCCGAGTCACGACGTACTCAAATTTATTCACTTCCCGCGTTAATAAATCGAGGGCCAGGTGAGGATTGAACCCCGGACTATCAGCCCAGAGGCAAGTACGTTAACCACTAAGCTAACCTGACCCCATCAATACTGTTACTAACAGTTAAAGTATAGATGTTGAAGTTTAAAATAAAAGGTTTTAATCTAAAATAAGTGCAGTAAAGTACATCGTTTGTCTGTTTGTTTATTTGTTATCAAACTCCTAGGGTTTTAGAAGGCGACCCCCATAATCATACATATTTTAAAACTGCATGAGCCAGGCTGTTGGTGTGTTTCACTTATGCATAATACGCGTGTTTTGCATAATGATACCATATGCAAGCTTTTCTTAGAATTATCCACATTTTTAGAACAAATTTTCATTAAATTAATGGTTTATACTCTCAGAGTGTATTCTACTAATAAATGAAGAATCGTCACTAACGTGTTGACGGTTTATATATGAATTAAAATCTGTAATATTCAGAAGCAATAAAAGATATAAAAATTGATCGCTAATGTCAGATTTTGTTTATTTTTTGGTTATACTCAAAGCGATATATGTGAGGGTGATGACATATTTGTTACCAATATTGGGGGATTTCAAAAATTACGTCTACACACAAAAAAACTTAATATGAGGAATAACAAAGCGTTTCAACCACTTAGTGTTCTTCTTCAGGTTTACAACTGCACTCATGAGAGTCTATCTAAGGGAGTGACTTAAGAAGGACTGGAAAGTCACTCTTAAGAGTGACTTTCTAAGAGATCTTGGTAGATCGACTCTTAAGAGTGCAGATATAAACCTGTAAAAGAACACTAAGTGTTAGAAACGCTTTGTTAATTTTCATATTAAACTTTTTTTTTTTCTGAAGTAAAATGGATAAACAAACAAAAGTCTCCAAACAAATGAAGTTTTATTCAACAACAACAACGCGTTTCGAATACTTTGTGTTCATCATCAGGAAGACACCAGTTGTTGTTGAATAAAACTTCATTTGTGTAAAGACTTTTGTTAATTTATCCATTTGACATCAGAATGAGTAAATACCACACAATTATGGTTTGCACAACTAATGATTTAAACTTTTTTGCCTGGAGACGTAATTTTTGAAATCTCCCAATATGGGTATATACCACACTTTGAGTGTGGTATAGTTACAACTTTGAGTAAAGTAACTATTTTGCTACTAGATAAAAAGCAAATTTTTATGAAGTATGCTTGACTCTCAAGACTGACTCAAGTATGAGTGTGACTATTGGGGTAAATATAAAATTCAACTGAAACAGTTCTTATGCCTTTCTTCTCTTAATTGAAAATAATTAATTGTTTTCTTATCTCCACCACATATATTTAATAATATTTCAAACATTATAACCTACTTGATCATTCAAGGTAGACAATGATATTATTGGAGGTAGTCAAAGTATGTGGTATCACGTATTCTTTTGCTAACAAGGCCTATTGATGCTCGCTTTCGTTGATTTAAGAGAAAACCGGTGTATCGTTATAGCAATTACAATTGACTGTCTTACAAATCTAAATTGTGCTTTCACAATTAATAGTAATTATAAATTGTAGTTTGCTATAGTATGTCTGATCCTTTGAAAAAAAAAACAATTTTAAAGGAATTGATGTGATGTTTAGCGGTTTGCATTAATATTGCTTCCACGTCTGAAAGATATAATGGCAATATGACTTCAGATGAAAAAAAAGGCTTCCCATCTGTAACCAGCTGGGCTATCGTGGAACACAGTTGAACCAAGTTGGCTTATTATACTCGTAAATCAAATACAATCATGCTTTAATAAACCAAACAGCTAGTACGGCTTCACCATGCACCCTGCTATGGCAAATTCGCTGAAACTTTTTATTTCTGCTATTCATCAAAATGAACAAAGTGTAGATAACACGTAATATGTATAGTAATGATTACTTAAAAGATCATAATAAAAACGGGTTTCTATTAGGCGTATTAAGAAATATAAAATTAACTTAATTTACTATATATTCTCAGGTTCAAAACTACCAAAAAACAAAATTAATCATAGTCTTTACTATGTATTTCTTGGCTATAAAAATTTCTTGAAAACAGTAATTTCACATATAAACGTTAAAATTGTAATGTGTAGGACAACTGCCTTTAAGTTTCTAGATTAAATGTCGTACTTTTGATTACTTCTAGGTTTTAAGTTCATTGTACGATGTATCATATACAAATCAGTTGTCTTTTTAATATTTCCTTGCCTTTTTGCTATATTTCGGTTATAGCTAATCAAACGCCTAGGTGTTCTTAGGTACTAGTGTGCAATAGAAATGAAAAAAAAAAATCGAATAATCGGCGTAACAATTTATACAGTTAGAGTATATCAATGATCAAACCACAATAAGAAAATGGGAAAACAAGACTAAGATCTTTCAACCGATCTTTCAAGACTTTCAAACCCAACTGTTGGGTTTTTGACTCTGACGAAGACCGCTTGTTACGGTTGAAAGATCTTAGTCTTATTTTCCCATTTTCATATTGTGGTTTGATCATTGATTGTTATTTCACGTGTTTATATGAAATCTTTTTAGAGTATATATATCCATTTTTATTGTTTTTAAACGTTTTATATTTAATAGTTGTTTAAAAAAAAACAAAGAATTCTAATAATTCGTTTGTCGTATAAGTTTCAATTCTTGTGCAAACTATTACATTCAGCCCATAACACAAAAATTCTAAAAAGAAATAAATCTCAAACCATGTTATTTTTTGCATTTTAATAATAAATTGCCAAAAATATTTAGTTTATGTCGAAAAAAATCATGTGTCAAGTGTACTTAACAAATTTTCGACACAAAGCCCGTACTTATTAAGTTTGAGTAAGTCAAGTTTTTTTCATTTGGAAACCATCTGTTGTCATTCTAATAGTTTATACCATAGGTTCTGAAAGTGGGTTCCTTAACGGACTGTCTGGGATTCCATGAAAAACATTTATTAAAAAACTTTTTTCGAAAAAAAATTTGTTGTCGGTATTTTTTTATTCTATATTTCTTGTGAATCATCAAACCGAATAATGTTTATATCTACATATACCCCATAAGGAGAAGTGGTCAAAATTTTATTCATATTTAGGATGAATCACTAGTCAGTTTTTGGAACTATCTGATTCCCGAATTTCTTGCTACAAAATTGCAAAAGTAGCACTTCACACATTGCTGCCATTTCCCACTACCTACTTAATGTGAAACTGGATTTTCCCTTTTAACTGCCATGGAAACCAAAATACCAAAGTTGACTTAATGCTGGGGCTAACTTGAGAATCAAATTCTCAACTATAAAGCCAAAAATGATTACAAAACAAACTCTGTGTTTGTGTTAAGTAAGTTAAGTTTTAACCCTGTGTTAAAATTGCTAGTACCTAATTCTGTTTTATGTGTTATGCACTTGTGGAAAATAAAAAAATTATAATCTTTTAGTTTTCAATTTGTATTCGAAAAATAGACGTTGCAGTAATAGTACTTTTTTAATTGTTTTTAAACATATATACTAAAAAAAGGCATACGAAAATATTTATTTTATGATTGTATGAAATCATTAGAGTCTGGGGTTCCCGGGAAACTTATTGAAGCCAAAAAGGGCTCCACGTCAAAAAAAGTTTGGGAACCTCTAGTTTATACTATATCAGTTATTGTTAAATACATCCATTGTAATAAACTCGAGTAAAACACAATTGCAAAGCTTTTAATGTAAAACCAAGCCGGTAATGGAAACAGAATGCGAGGCTATTAACAAATGAGCAAAGCTTACCAGTCCATTAATCAACACTGAATGAGGTGTTTGCTAGAAACAAATAAAGAAGCCCTTTATCACAAAAACATGTTCGTCTCTTTCATATAAATCATTTTTGTTTTCTTTCATTTAAAATTAAAAATATTCATTTTTATGTATTTATTTAGTTTAACGGATATAAAAAAAATCCTTGAAAAAAGTAATTTCACATAAAAGCATATACACATAATATAAAGATTATTAATCTCCCCAATATACAAATGCATCCAAAATAACAAGATGAAAGAGGAAAATAAAAAAAAATGATGGTAAAATAGAAATAAATAATCAAATAAATTTAGTGATAAAAATAAAAAAAATATAGAAAACACTAATGATATAACTACGTACTAGTGTATTATGAACCAAGGAAAAACATATTGTTTGAAAGCCTAGATACTTAATGTTTTAAGGTAATGACTTGCTAATAACAATAATTAAGTAATATTTAATTAAGTATATTTCATTTCTAAGATAATGAAATATAACTAGTTTTTTAAAAATTATTGTCTAATAAAAATTTAACTTATATTTTAAATAACTTTTTTTGGACTCATTAAAAACATTCATTTTATTATCAAGAAGATTTTAAAATTCTTAGAATTGACGAGTAAAAAGAATAATGGCTTTTATTAACTTTAAGTCAAAATAATTTTAACAAATAAATTTTAACTTTAGTTCTAGAAAGATGGATACAGTCAATAAATTTACAATTTTTACAAGATACAATCCTTGTCCAAAGGGTATTCTCTCGTTGAATGGCCACCGGAACATACACCTACTTGACATCTGGTGTAATTCACAAGTTCCATGTTTCCCATGGAACAATAAAGAAGCTTCAATCTGTCCACCAAATGCCACTTTACCACTTGTTCATTCTATATATCTTTTCTTCAATTCATAACTAAGTTCAATGACTCAGCATTGATAACTGAGTTATCAAATAATTCATTATTTATTAATATAATTCATTTTCCAAACACTTTCCGGTAATTTTTTCAACACTATTCACCATGATGTCAAATTGGCCTACCAGGTTGTCATAAATGTTTTTTTAATTTTCATTACCAATTAGGGCTACTACAACAATAAAAAATTGGCCTACTAGGTTGTCATACCAGCACATCAATAACTACCTTTCCAGTTACCCTTCATTTATGAATTTAAAATTTAGACTATATATAAATGTGACTCAGTACTTATAACTGAGTTATCAAATAATTCATTATTTATTAATATAATTCATTTTACAACGCTATTCATCATGCTGTCAAACTCGACTATCAAAATATCATCAATTTATTTTTAAATTGCATTACCATTTTGACTAAATATAACAATAACAATTGACTTCTATATTTCTCAAAAAATGTAAAACCATATTGCAATGTATGAATCCATAGTAGTCATACCAGATTATCAATAACTACCTTTTCAGTTATTATTCATTTATAAATTTAAAACTTAGATTATATATAAATGTAAACAATAACCAAAATTGTTGTAGTAGAAGGGCTAAGTGTAAAAACATATTTTTAGCCCTGAGAAAGACATAGAGATACGTCGAAACGTTGGCGAAAGAAGTAGTTTTAATTCTATGACCTAAACCTTCAAAAGTCTTAAAATTACAATTAGACTAGATTTTTTCTGTAAGTAACAAATATAATTGATACATTTTTTTCTAAATTCCAATGCTGCAAAGTAATGTTTGTTTATAAATTTATACACCAGAAATACAAACGAGGGCAATTTAACTAACTCAAACGTTTTAATTGTTTTTAGATGCTTAGTCTAGTCATACAAAATTTATGTTAGGACAAGTATTAAGTCTCCACAGAAAAATGTTTATTACACGAAACTAAACAACGCGTTTTGAACACTTGATGTTCTTCTTCAGGTTACATCTGCTGTGCTGGGAACATCAAGTGTTCGAAACGCGTTGTTTAGTTTCTTGTAATAAACTTTTTTGTGTGGAGACTTAATACTTTTCCCTAACATGAGTACATACCACACTATAACAGATTGTACAGTTAATGAATACAAACTTTACATTATTCATATACCACATTACTGCTCTTTATTTGAACAAATGAGGTGAAGATATATAAAGGAAAAAAATAATAAATGATTTTAATTTTGAAGACATATGTCATGGCATAGTTCTGGAAAGTTTTTTTTTTCTAAATTTAAACTAAATTAAATGTCTTAATCATAGCACGATTCTTTCATGAGTACCTTGAAATGTTTTTTAATATTGTTGTTTTATTGTGAATATACATGATTCTGTAGAATTTCTGCATGACTAAATGTTTTCAAACTGATTGACAGTAAATGTTTTTTTTTTTTATGAAGAAACATTAATATTTTAAATTTGTAATGATTGACAGCGATGGGTGCTGCAGGTTTAACACTGGACTGCGAGGCGGCAGGACAGTGACGTGTTTCTACCCGTATCAAGGCCGAAGTTGGGATGGTGAAAGGACTCCGAGAGCCATCTCTAAAGAAGACATTTCCCCTGAAAGGTAAGAAAATGAGGGTGGGGGGGGGGGGGTGGGGTTTATCTCTTCCAAAAGCTGACATGACTAATAGTGTTTTACTGACTTTGTTATGTAAAAGTAATCCAAGGATTGAGTTAACAATAGAAGAGTATTAATGGATGGCCAAAGTCAATTTAATGGGGGATTTTCAGTCTTGTCCCCTCTGATTAGAAGCAGCAAACTACTCCTGACACCGACGGGGCTTCAACATTTGCATATCACAACTCTAAGCCTTTCATTTGCATTAATCCTCTGTCCCTTCTTCAATTAACTATTTACTTACCATCGTCTTTTTCATGTAACAAGACTTTATTTAGCAAAATTTACCCATTACTTTTATTGATAACAATATTGACGGAATATCAAACATTCAGTTTTAAAATTATAATATAAATACTACTGCATTTATAACTAAGAAATCCAAATACATGAAAGAAAAAAAAAATGATGAAACTATAACTCAACAAACTTGGGTAAATGGATAAATCAAAGTCTCCACTCATAAAAAAAGAAACTTTTTTATTCTACGCGTTTCGAACACTTCGTGTTCATTGTCAGGTAAATATCTACAATTGTAAGGTAAAAAGTTAATGAAATGGTCTCCACATATAAAAATTTAATCGGATGAAGAACGCGATTCGAACACGTAGTGTTCTTTCTCAGGCATTAACTAAAAAATACAATGTCATCAGAGAGTTATCTATAGTACAAAGTGAATATAGTACAAAATAGGAATAAAATAAAATAAGGAAGAGAGTACATACCTAAGGGTGAGTGTCTGTGGTACAACTGACTGGGAATAGGATAGACGTCGGTGAGGATAGTAAATGCCTGAAGAAGAACATTACGTGTTCGAAACGCGTTGTTTATACGATTAAATTTTTATATGTGGAGACCATTTCATTAATTTTTTTACCCTTCAATGAGTAAATACCACATAATAACAGATTGCACTAGGTTAGAAATATCTACAATACAAATTACAATTTAAAAGTTCCAAAAACGACCGACCTGGACTTAAGGACTTGAACTACGGGGTTGAGCAAAAGCATCCAATATTCATAGAATACAATCATTGCAATCTAAAGTACTCCGCATTATCACAAATGCGCCGTATTATGTCAAAAACTACACCCTTCATAAAGACCTAAAAAGTTCATTCATCCAAAACCTAGCCTCTGATCGTTACAAGTCCTTTCACAACAACCTTTCCTCTCACCCCCAAATATATTTATACGAATACTTGCTTCCTCCTCACCTTCTCAGAAACCCCCAAGACGACTCATGATAAAATGGCCCAGGGATCAACTATTACAATAATATACTTAAAAAAAAAAACTAAGTGAGAAGTTGAACCAGTGGGTTCCATTCTTTGCTCATGTGCATCGATGTCATTGTGTAATCTATTACTACATATGCCTGTAACGCAGAATATACGTAGTTGTATATTTGTAAATAAAGATGATAAAAAAAAAAGTTCCAAAAACAACAATAATTGCGTATATGGTAATAAAATGAAGAAAGGAATGACATACCTCAAATGGATATGTGGAAACTTTGATTAAACAATTTACCCCAGTATGAGTAATACCACACAATTATGGATTACACAACTAAATATTGAGTTTCAACTAAACAGTATTGGTTATTCTGGGCAACAATACGAGAAACTAAGACCTTCACTCGTGTTGTTAGGTGTATCATATACTGTTATATGATAAAGTGTACATAATATCGTCATATGATATTGGTAATTAATATTGGTCATTAAGTACCTGACATCAAGAGCTTGTGCAACCGATACGTATTTCCTCTTTATCTTTAAAACTTCTTCTTCTTTATTTCCCACTATACTTTTGCTATTACTTTTTATTCTTTTCTCACACATTAATGTTTCATTAACTGGTTTCTATATTTTTCATTTCTTTCAAAATTTTGTTTTTAAAAATATCCCCTTTTTTTCCATCTGTTTGATTGATTTTGTTTAACATGTCACTTGGCCAGCTTCTTTTTCAGTTGAAACATGTTAGCAGGAAATTAGTTGGTAGTATCCAATTTCTCAGTCTGATGATTGTGATATACACTTTCGACCACTGATTATTAAAATTCAGAACGTTTTCTTTCAACAAAAAAAAAGTAATAAACCTTGAAAATGTCCAACAATTTTCGGCGAAACATCGGCTTATATTAAGGAGTAGTTACTTATTTGAACAGAATCCTCAAGAAATCTATTTTAGATTTATATATATATGTGTGTTTGTCTTTTCTTCCCATTTTGATATTGCAGTTTGATCATTTATTGTTATTTCACGTGTTTATGCAAAATCTTGTATATATTTATATATATTTTGCGTGTTTGTCGCATTCAACCGACCACTCAGTTAGCTTCAGCTACTCAAAGGAACTACTTCTGCTCGATGACGACGAATGTCGAAATATCGTTGTGAGTCTTTTTTGTGTGTGTTTTTATCTGTTTTTCTCTTTTCTGTCTGGACTATATATATATTGTATAAATTTTGGCAGTAGTCCTTCCTGTATATACTCATTGTTGATAATTAGACCAAATTTAGCTGAAACTTGCTGTTTCATAAGTTTTTCGAGTTTCCTGAATAACGGTCTTGTTATTCAATCCACAGAACATAGTAAATACCAATCGATATGTTAAAGGAACACATGTTTCCCGCTGATCTCAGCCATTAATCAAGATATGAATGCTAAATGTGGAATGTTTCAGCTAAATATAGTCTAATTTTCAACAATGTGTATACACATGTAAGTTAGTGTAATGTATTAATCACCAAAACAAGTAATTTTATAAATAAAAAAAAATTGAACTACCAGTGAAAAAACACAGAGTAAGAAATGCAAAAGTCGGCTACGATATTGTTCAAAAATCATAGTAAGTTTTTGTATTTCCCTCTGTTTATATCTTTCTGTAAAATAATATATTTATATTCTGAATAATATATTAATTATAATTATAATTATTACTTATAATATCTCTCTCTCTCTCTCTTTCTCTCTCACAGACTCACACACACACACACACACACACACACACACACACACACACACACACACTTTCTGTGTTGTGAGTGTGTATGTGTGTGTGTGTGTGTGTGGAGAGAGAGAGAGAGAGAGAGAGAGAGAGAGAGAGAGAGAGAAAGTGAGAAAGCAGTTGAAGAATGGGAGTTACAGAAAGAGGGAATCTTTAATTTTTAATCCATAATACTGTAGCCAGTATAACTTGACCTGTTTACTTATTTTGTTGTTGAAATCTACGTTACCAAGGTTTTGAATACAATCAAAAGTGTGCAATACAATATATTAACAATGATTTCATAAATATATTTGAGCCCTCTAAGCTTGTCATGTTCTCATTGTTGCCTTGTTATTGTTTACAATAGAGCGTGACTCCTTCTACACTCCAGCATTAACAGTATACCAAAACTGGTTGTCTGTCGATTGTGTCAGCTTCTTTGGAAGTGCTTTTCTTTGACAGCCCCCCCCCTCTCGCTCTCTCTCTCTCTTGTTTCCTTCTGTTCCTTTCACTGTTGTTATACACATCTCTTTTGTTTTATCTTTCTTTATAACCACCCATCTCATCCTCTCTTTCTAATTATTTCCTTTCTTTCTCTTTAATTCCAACCTTTGAGATGATTATACTTTCATCTTTACTTAAACATACTTTTGAAACTCATTGTAGGGTAAAAAGCTAAAGAAATGGTCTCCACATTTAAAAAATTTAATCGTATAAACAACGTGTTTCGAACACGTATGTTCTTCTTCAGGCATTAACTTCAGGTGAGTGTCTGTGGTACAACTTAGTTAATGCCTGAGGAAGAACACTACGTATTTGAAACGCGTTGTTTATACGATTAAATTTTATATGTGGAGATCATTTCATTAGCTTTTACCCTAGAATGAGTAAATACCACATAATAACTGATTGCACTACGTTAGAATTACTTAGAAACAAAGAAAATTTCGTGTATTACGAGCTAAATTAAAAATCTATATTGTTTAGTTTCCAGTCTACTTGGGTTCTTTACGATTATAAACGGTGCATTGTCTTTCTGGAGTATAAAATTGAGTTAGAATCGATTTCCTTACAAAAAAGTATTATTCAAAACATAGTCTTGTAGTTTGGAATACTTTTTTGATCATTTTTTTTTTTAGGGGCAGATTAGCTTAGTGGTTAAGGTACTCATCTTTGAGCTTGATGATGAGTCCAGGGTTTGATACCCACCTGGGCCTACATTTATTCACGCCGAAAGTGAATAAACCTGAGGAAGTCGTCCCTCGGAGAGGACGTTAAGCCGTCAGTCCCAAGCCTGTACGATGTCAGGTACTCGTTAAAGATCCTCTATTCGAAATACACTTGAGTTAGGCACAATTTAGGACTCCCAATGTAGAATCACCGATAAAACAAAAAGACGGTAAAGAGCTGACGTTTTTAACCGGCTATGGGATCGGTTAAACAATAAAAAGAAATAACATTATTTTATTACTGGTTGTTTCAAAATTAAGCTATGAAGTAACAGAGAGAGTATGTTAGATTGATAATATGATACATGTACAGAGCCATATCTTATTACCTTCGATAACAAGATTTCAAATAAAGACGTGAAAACGAGGGCAATAGTCTCATCGAAGAGGGTTGACAGTCAGGTGATTGGTTTTTACTTTTTCTTACAGTACTCCTGTGTTTACTCAAACTTCCCTAGACTATTGTCCTTTCCTGCACTTTACACCCTTTTAAAATACCACCCTTCCATTT
Source organism: Hermatobates lingyangjiaoensis (assembly GCA_026182355.1). Taxonomy (NCBI): domain Eukaryota; kingdom Metazoa; phylum Arthropoda; class Insecta; order Hemiptera; family Hermatobatidae; genus Hermatobates; species Hermatobates lingyangjiaoensis. Next base: position 32,199 of record JAPFBL010000729.1, read on the forward strand.
GAACACCTCACCATGATGTTGTGCATCTTGTGTTTCAGTTGAGTTTTTGACTTTCCCCCGTTTTATATTGAGTTATGATCAGTTATTATATTTTTGGAGTGCTTGCCTCCAAGAAGACTTGCTGTCATCTTATACTAATATATCATATATCCAGATTGTTATCAATAAGTACTATAAGGACTAGTGAGACCATTTTGACACACGTAAAAAGATATTAATGTTTGCAGCGTTTGCGGAAGCGCTGCTAACCTAGCCGGCAGCTGTCAGATCCACGGCCCTTCGCTTGTCTCGCAAGACACAGAAGAGGTGACTCTCAGCACAGAAGACCCCAAGTCACCAGTCCTGTCGAGAAGTCCTGCCTTCTCGCATTCCAAATGCCCGCCCCCCATGCACAAGTCGTGCTTTTGCATTCGCTTTATTGCAGAGCATACGCGTATGCAGGAGGACTCCACAAAGGTAACATTCACCAACTATGCAACCAGTTACTATGTCGTATGTACTCATCACAAGAAATGTATTTTACGATGCGTTAGTGTTTGATATAAGACACATCTACAATATAAGCACAAAATGTATAACTTTTTTTAAGTTATATAATATAAAGACAAAATGTATAAATTTTTTTGAAGTTATAAAATAGAACTTTTACATCTACAATATAAAGACAAATATATAAATTTTTTTTGAAGTTATATAAATTCTACATTTACAATATGAAGACAAAATGTATACACATTTTTTGAAGTTATATAATATAACTTCTAAATCTACAATATAAAGACAAAATGTACAATTTTTTTTTAAGTTATATAATACAACTTCTAAATACGAGTATATAATATAAAGACAAAATGTATACACATTTTTTGAAGTTATATAATATAACTTCTACATCTATAATATAAAGACAAAATTTTTTTGAAGTTATATAATATAACTTCTACATCTATAATATAAAGACAAAATGTATAAACATTTTTTGAAGTTATATAATATAACTTCTAAATCTACAATATAAAGACAAAATGTACAATTTTTTTTTAAGTATATAATACAACTTCTAAATACGAGTATATAATATAAAGACAAAATGTATACACATTTTTTGAAGTTATATAATATAACTTCTACATCTACAATATAAAGACAAAATGTATACACATTTTTTGAAATTGTATAATATAACTTCTACATATACAAATAAAGGTAAAATGTATATAAAATTTTTGAACTTATATAAATATATCAAAATTTTCCCTAAAATAAAACAAAATTTTGCAAGTATGTAACTGCTTCTCTTTTATTTTAGGTGAAATGTTGGTAACTTTATATAACTTCAAAAATTTTATATACATTTTAACTTTATTTGTTTATGTATATGTTATATTATACAACTTCAAAATATTTGTATAAATTTTGCTTTATATTGTAGATGTAGAAGTTATATTATATAATTTCAAAAAAAAAGTTATAGATTTTGTCTTTATATTGTAGTTGTAGAAGTTATATTATATAACTTCAAAATATTTGTATACATTTTGCTTTATATTGTAGATGTAGAAGTTATATTATATAACTTCAAAAAAAAAGTTATAGATTTTGTCTTTATATTGTAGTTGTAGAAGTTATATAATATAATTTCAAAAAAGTTTAGAAATTCTTTCTTTTAACCGTAGATATGGCTGATGATGAACACTAAGACTTCAAAACGTATCGTAAAATAAAACCCTTGAGGTGAAGATATAATATATTCGTATTTCCTTCATTATCAAAGTTAAGAGGTTATTTACAAAGTACTATAGCAGTGGTTCTCAAACTGGGGTCCGCGGTCCCCTTGGGGACCGCGAAGAGTTCATGCAGTACTTGAAATTGTCGACTAGCCCATTTGGGATTGTTACAGTCATAATGACATCGTTGTTGTTGGGAAAGGATATCAAAGCGTTGCATCTCAAATTACACCTTTTTCTGTTTTAAGTTTCTGGATAGGGAGGGAGAGTCAAAGAAGTGTTTTGTTTGTGTGACTCATGTCAACAAGCTTACGCGATTCTACTCGAGTTGTATTGATTGGAGGTGAGGTGAATTGCGTGATTATATGTGAATTGTTTTCTTTGAATTGTCAATTAGTGATTTTTGGATCCAAATGGTACAGTCCTATCCTGAAGTTGCAAAGCTGGCTCTAAAGGTGCTGATTCCATTCGCAACCACCTATGAATGTGAGACAGCATTTTCTGCATTACTTGCCATAAAAACATAATCCCGAAACAGGTTAGAAGCCACAAATGATATGAGAGTTGCACTTGCCAAAACTAAGCCAAATATAGAAGAACTGATTGAGGCAAAGTAAATGCACCCATCACATTGAATGAAGTTTTAATATATTTCAATGTTGCTATTTTCTGATTGAATAATTGATTAAATAAGATTTTTTTTGTTTTAATAGAAATCGGTAGCAATTTTTTGCAAAAATATTTTGTGTTTGAATAAACGTTTGTTTCCCCAAAATGTTTTGTTCCAGTAACCTATATGTTAACTGGTCTAAAATATCTAAAATATCATAAAGAGACCGCCATGCAAAAAATCTCAAAATAGTTTGAGAACCACTGTACTAGAGGTAGCTTGTTAAAGAAACATAAGCCAAGATACATCGTATAACTTATAGTTACTAACAACGCTTGACATATGATTTTTTTTTTATTCAAAATAATAACTAGCAAGAAAAAAATTGCGTTGAAATGAGAGACCCTTTCCCTTGGAGTTAGATGGTATTTGGCAATATTTATATCACAGATCCAAAAGCAAACAGACACTCGATTTTTAGTTTAGTATTAACAAAAGATGACATTTATAAAAATCATGGTAAAATAAATAAATCTTAAACAAAACTGATAAAGAAAACATGATTGTTTTTCTTTCATATAACAATATATTTGTGTGAAAAGTAATTTCATTATGTTTCCTCTCTTTGAATCAATAACAGACAAGTGAGTAATAAGGCAAGTAATGAATGAAATCCTATATCAACAATATCCGATAAATTGGGCAGACAATAGTAGACTATAGCGGGATCAAGACGGATAAATAGCCAACACATATGTGTTGGTGGCGTCAGGTGGGATCAACTAGCACAACGTGATGTCTTAACAGTGTTGCCGTGTTAAGTTTACTTTACAACTTAGGGATGTTATTGCTAACATGCCTGTCATCCTAGATTTACATTCCTTTTCAGTTCCTATACCTATCTTTCTCTCTCTCGCACTATACCCACAATACCTTAATATCAGCCCTTCTCACACAATCTTAATAAACAGGACTCTAATTTTATATTTTATAGATACCAGATCGTATATTCATCAAGAAAGTATATATATGTGTTTGTATATTAATATATAAAAATAATTCACATAAACACGTGAAATAACAATGAATGATCAAACCACAATATGAAATTGGAAAACAAGACTAAGGTCATTCAACCGTAACAAGCGGTCTTCGTCAGAGTCAAAAACCCAACATTTGGATTTTTGACTCTGACGAAGACCGCTTGTTACGGTTGAATGACCTTAGTCTTGTTTTCCAATTTCATATTGTAGTTTGATCATATATTAATATATACGTGTAAAATTTTGGAGTAATCCTTCAATTAAATATATTTCGTTGAATAATTGATCATATTTTGCTGATGTCATTCTTTTAGTAAGTTTTTCAAGGTTTCTAAATAATTTTCTTCTTTTCTTCATCCAAACGTGTTGAGGATATTTATTACAGTGCTTATTTATTTATTATTTAGAAAACTTGAAAAAAAAAGTAGAAAGAATGACTTCAACGATATATTGTCAATTATTTAAAAAATTTTTTTTTCGATGAAAATAGGATCTGAAACGGACAAATAAAGTTCAATAAAGACAAAGAAATATAAAGAAATTATAAACACACACTTAGTCTATAATTTTTGGAAGTACATAGCCATGGTGCTCGACAGACCCTACCTGTAGAAATAACTTATGTTTTGATTCTCCCCCACCTATTCGAGTAGATATCCACCTCTTCGTCTTTTGATGTACAGATAAGATAGGACTGGAAGTACGTAGCCATGGCTCTCAAAACAATGTTGATATGGCCTATGATGTACTGGTAAGCTTGACAGGAAAACAGGGCCACGGTTCTCGACAATAGTGTCTGTCTAGAAATACTGTTTCTACCCTTCACTCTTCGACTATTCTCACACAAATACTCTGAAAATGAATAATTTTATGAAATTTAGGAAACTGATCGTATTTTTCTTGTCGTTTTGACTATTCTAACACGACTATTGTCGTGTTAGAAAAATTCATCAAACCTACAATATTACTGTTAACGCTTTGAATACTCTCAGACAAATAGAATGATAATATAGAAATTTACCTAATTAAGCAAACTTACGTATTAGTCATAACTTGTTAACTATTTCCATGCAACTTCTATGAAAATAAAAAAAAAATATACAATTCTAAAAATTTACCGTATTATTATTATTATTATTATTATTACCGTACTCTTCACTCTTTGACTATTTTCACACAAATAGCCTGAAAATGACAAATTTTTTTATTTTAGCAAACTTATCATATTTGTCTTGTCGTTTTGATTATTCTAATACGATTACTATGAAAATATAAAAAAATAGCAAATTCAGCAAAACCTACAATATTAATGTTCTTGCTTTAACTATTCTCAGACAAACGCTAGGAAAATGGAAAAAATTACCAAATAAAGCAAACTTACCATGTTAGTCATATCTTTTACATTATCTTCATGCAGCTTATATGAAAATAAAAAAAAATATAAAATTCTGAAAATTTACTGCATTACTCTTCACTCTTTGACTATTCTCACAGAAATACTCTGAAAATGAAAACTTTTATCAACATTAACAAATTTAGCGCATTTTTTTTGTCGTTTTGACCATCCTAACACGAGCACTATGAAAATAGAAAAAACATAATAAATTCAGCAAACCTACAATATTTCTGCTCTTCATTTGATTATACTCGGACAAATACTACGAAAATAGAAGAATTTATCAAATTAAAGAAACTTACCGTATTAGTCATAGCTTTTTAACTATTTTCATGCAACTTCTATGATAATAACAAAAAATATAACATTTTGAAAATTTACTGCATTACTCTTCAGTCTTCCACTATTCTCACACGAATACTATGAAAGTGAATAACTTCATGAAATTTAGCAAGCTTGTCGTATTTGTGTTGAACCTCTTCAACTTCCTCTGGAAATAACTTTTGTTTTGATTCCCCCTCTCTCACTATTTTGATATGGGCATTTGATGTACAGGTAAGAGAGGACTGGAAGTACGTAGCCATGGTTCTCAACAGACTCTACCTTTTGAAATAACTTTTGTTTTGATTCCCCCTCCCCCACTATGTTGATATGGTCTTTTGATGTACAGGTAAAGGAGGACTGGAAGTACGTAGCCATGGTTCTCAACAGACTATACCTTTTGAAATAACTTTTGTTTTTACCCACCCCCCCTCCCACCACCCACTACCATGTTGATATGGTCTTTTGATGTACAGGTAAGAGAAGACTGGAAGTACGTAGCCATGGTTCTCGACAGACTCTTCCTCTGGAAATAACGTTTGTTTTGACCCCCCCCCCCCACCCACTACCATGTTCATATGGTCTTTTGATGTACAGGTAAGAGAGGACTGGAAGTACGTAGCCATGGTTCTCGACAGACTCTTCCTGTGGATCTTCACCCTGGCTGTTGTCGCCGGCACAGCTGGTATCATTCTCCAAGCCCCCACACTCTACGACGACCGTATACCCATAGATAAGAAGTTCGCAGAGCTGGCCAGCTCCTCTCTGGTCAGATGTCCACCCCCGCAGTAACCCTTTCTGTCCACTATCATCCTCCCGCCAGCTCTCAAATCTGGCCAAGACAATACTCCTTCATTAATTGCCATTATATCCGTCTCAGAATCTAGGCACAAATAATTACAGTTATTGCCTTTTATAAACTTTTTTATAGATTGTTAATATATAAAACAAGTGAATTTTATTCACTTTTTTTAATATAAAATCAATAAATATTAATTGAACTTAAATTTTGAATATAATTTATTAAATCACTAAAACAAATTTGAACTAATATTTTGTAATATCTAGATCAGTGGCTTGGCTCTATTTATTCATACATAAACCATATAATCGGAAAAACGATCCAAACTAGGTATACAGGAGTTCAAAATAAAAAAAAAGTATCATACAGAGTATAGACTCACTTCCTGACGCAAACTCTTAGAAAATACGTTTACAAGAGACAAGAGAGAGAAAGAACAAACACGTTGATACGCGTGTGTATCAACGGGAGACAACCCAACTCTTTCCTCCTGAAGATGGATTTTCCAAAAATTTGAGTTAGTATTTGATAACTTATATCTATGAAATAAAGAGTTATGATTTTACAAAATATATTTGGTATATATATCATATAAAGGAAATATGCAATTAATAGTAGACATATGTAGATGTTTATTACAAATGTTTAATAAGTGTATTTCTTTACTCTCTGTGTTACTCTTCTTGGATTTTAAACTTTCTGTCGATTCCTCATTTCTGTTCTAAATAACAAAGTCTGTCATCTTTTACATTCTCTCTGTACTATTTGGAGGAGAAAGTGCTCATAATTTGTTATCTGTTTACTGATTTTTGAAGTAAATGTGTTACTAGGTTGGTTTGAATGTACATGGCGAATATTAAATATCTCATGTTTATTACTTAAGTTTGTTTAAACTAAAGATTTTGAATCATACTTGCTTGTTATTAAAACACTTCTTAAGATTAGTACGCTTAAGGAAGTTACAATCAGCAAATAAATAAATGAATCGTTTAATAATGACCACAAAATAAAGAGCCTTAAGTTTCTGTAAGTAATATTTATGCAATCAATAAGGCAATCGTTAGGCTGTCAGAGGTACCAAGATCTCTTTATTTTATTGTTTTTATTCAATACGAAGTTTCATGTTTTACAATTTATATTTATTAAATTAAGAGTTATGATTTGACAAAGCTATTGGAATATTATATATATATATATATATATATATATATATATATATATAATATATATATATAATATAAATAATATATATATATATAATATATATATATATAAATATATATATATATATGTTCTATTGAAACCTATCCCTATATCTAGTCTAACATTTATTCTGATTAATTTTTCCAATCTTCTCACCTCTAACTTCCAAAAGTTCGGGACAAGATCTTTTGGAAGTTAGAGGTGAGAACATTGGAAAAATTAACCCGAAAAGGTGCTAGACTTGAAATAGGCATAGGTTTCAATACAATTAGTATAAATTAAGGCTAGCTCCCCAAATATACGAATATATACATATATATATATATATATGTATGTATATATATAATATATATACTTAAAATAAACTGTGACACATAGACTGAAACATAACAAAGACTTACTTTTCAATATGTTTATATATATATATATATATATATATATATATATATATATATATATACGGTACTGTTTTCTTGACCACTAAATATTAACAAACACTTTTTCTTCTTCTCGGAGTTTGGTCAGGGTAAATATATGGAATCACCTTTTTGCCAACGTTTCGTCTTTATTTTAGGACATCCTCAGGGCTATAAACTAACAAAAAAACAATAAACAATGGACATTTGTCATTTCTACTTTAGAAACATCATAACAAATTGAAGAAAACTTACTCAATTTGTTTATGATGTTTTTAAAGTAGAAATGACAAATGTCCATTGTTTATTGTTTTTTTGTTAGTTTATAGCCCTGAGGATGTCTTAAAATAAATACGAAACATTGGCAAAAAGGTGATTCCATATATTTACAAGCAAGTAAAAAATGATATATATATATATATATATATATATATATATCCAATTACAGAGAAATTACTCTAAAAAAATACTGACTGTAAAAACACTCTTCAGTCTTTTGATATTGAACTAAATTGATCAGGAAAATAAAATTAATAAGTAACTAATAAAATCAGGACAAGTCATACTGAATTGAGAATAAGTGATTGCAAGTCCTTATGAAAAGCTCTGAAGCCCTTGACAACTGATCTTCTTCTCACACTCTTATTCTTATTTTTTTCCTTTTTTTTCTTTTTGGTTTGCTTTGCTGGTAGAATTGTCTTTAAGCCATAATATTTCATGATTTGATGGTCTTTATTAACATAAAAGCGTACAATTATGTCCTCTTCATTCGCTTAATTTATTCCATGGCTAATACCCATTTAGAGCAAGGTAATAATCATAAGTTGTATGATTTCCTACAGCCAATTCAAAAAAGTTTATGCTTTTTGATCACTATCACTTAAAATGATTTGAAATAGACTTAATTTCTTTTCATGACTTTCATATTACCTTGGACAGTTAACACTTCTAATGAAAACTAAGCAATACTTACATTAACACAGTTATGATTTTCCATATATTATAAAGCCTGTACTTTGATTCCTATGAGTTCGAATTCGTAAAATTAGCAATAATCTCAAAGTCAGTACATTCTACTAAAAACATTTTTTTTTTTGAACTCGTTGATTGTTATTTTCTAAGTTTTCGCCGTGTTTTAGCTTCTAGGCTCCCCACTAGTCTTGACCCAAAAATGATCGGATTTATTCTTCATTTTTCATCACCACCTGCTATTCTAATATCAATAGGCTTTGGTATCCTTTATAAAGGAATTTTCCTTCATTCTCATTTCTTCCTTTTCTGCTTATTTCTATCCTTATTTAATCGCTTTCCATATCATATATCACAGTTATGTTTAATCGTGTTAGCGGAAATGAAACGGTGAGAACATCACAGGTATCAAACTACGTTTGACAGTTTAATTTATTTCATTAGATATATATATTTCACTTCAAAAAACAAAAGACGATCCAAACTGGACACAATACGAGTTCAAAATTTAAGAAGAGTAACACAATGAGTAAGGAAACACACTTACAAACTCAAATTTCTTTGTCTTCAGGAGAAAAGAGAAAGAGAGACCAAGCACGTTGTAGACGCAATATATATATATATCAAAGATCAAACCACAATAAGAAAATGGAAAAACAAGACTCAGATATTTCAACAGTAACAAGCGATCTTCGTCAGAGTCAAAAACCCAACTTTCTTATTGTGGTTTGATCATTGATTGTTATTTCACGTGTTTATGTGAAATATATATACATACATATATATATATATATATATATATATATATATATATATATATATATATATATATATATATAGAAAATTGTCACAATAACACGTGATATAAATATTCAGGTAACTCACCACATTAACTTCTTCTTTAATTTGTGGTGAGTTACCTGAATATATATATATATATATATATATATATATATATATATATTATTATTAATATTATTATTATTTGAGGGTGACTATAGCACTGCGTCTTAAAAAGAAACTATTGGACTTCCCTCCTTTCGTACTAAAGTAGTTAGCTCCAACGCTGGTTCCAGCGGTAAAAGTTTTTCTATGATTTTGTTGAGTGTCCCGAAGCATCTAGCTCTGTGCAGCAAAGTTGTCTTTCAGTAAGTCAGCAGGTGCAGCGGTGTTTCTTCCTCTTTTTTGCAGAAACTGCACAAACTATCATTGATAATGTCCATTCAGACTCCTTATGTTTCGGGAGAAAGAAACTTCCTTTCTCCTTCTTCGGGACGGTCTTCTTCGGGTCCTTAGATGCATTTCTGGGAGGTTGGCTCCCAATAGTTAGCGTTTTTGGACCCTCTGTGCTTCAGGAGGATGGTCTCCGGACTTCCTTCTCCTTTGTATCATACAGGGGAAAACCCCTGTGTCTCTTTCTGTGGTATTATGTCCGCTCCGGCAGAGCACCGCATACTGTAGTAAGGCTATTTACTCAAGGGGGTCGCCTGGTAACTTTGAGGCTCCGTTCATAATACAGTAACCCCTGTATCATCAATCCTTCGGCACGGATTGCATAACACCTTAGATTGGGGCTGGGATAAAAGGAGGGGATTTGGGGATTAGGAAAGATGTGAAACGAAGGTGGTCAGACCCAGCCCCTGATCACCTTCTCCTCCTCTTTCGTTTGTCCCTGCATACAGCAGGTTAACAGGGTAGCCTCGTGAAGGCCGAAGGTCGGAGTTGAGTGTTAGAGGCTATCAGAGGCGCTTAATCACTCCATTACTACCCCATATATAGATAACTAAAATAAATAAAACGCATCTTATCTGCTTCTTCTGATTTCATTCCTATCATGGTGAACTGAAAATAATATTTTCAAAATAATAAAAATATATACAATTATTTTATATTATTTCTGGCAAGCCACTGATCTATATTGCAATAAGAAACATAAGAATTATATATCATATCCCTCGCTCCAGATATTTGTTTACAGAACAAATTTCATTGTTAAACCTTCAAGGTGCCTTTCAAAATAACATTTAATAAATAAATTATATGTTTGATATTCCATTTTAATCAAAAATAAAAGATATTGATTCTAACAAATAAGTTGTTTCACAAAATAATTGAAACACTTGAAATGTTTTATATCTGGAAGGGATTCTTGACTGGTTTAAAATTGAAAAACATTAATTTTATATATTTATTTAACAAGAAATATTTTTGTTAATAAATAATATTCTTATTGTCAATCATAGAAAAACTTTGTTTGATTATATAAAACAAAGAATTATAATAAAAATCTGGAGGCCAGCAATGATGAACAAGAGATATTTCTGTAGGTAAGAGGATCACAGAAACACTTTTAATTATGGTTGTAAAATTCTTTCAAAAATATAGCGATCATTTTTCTTAAATAGTCATTCATGAGAGTACTAAGGAAAATGTGTTCTCGTTTCTATTTCTGTTTTTCCTTCAGTTAATCATTTTCTATTTATGTATATATAAAATGAAAACTTCTAAACGAGAAATACATGCTCAAAACAAAAAAAAAAAGGTCACATAAAAATTGATAAAATAAAAACCAATATTTAATCAAATTGCAATGTTTGATATGGTTCATAAATGTCTTTTACGTTGTGTCTTCAGTTTTTTTATAGAATGTATTTGTTTTTGTGTATACAAATTATAAGAGATATGTCACTGTACATTTGAATCATTTGGTACATTTGAAACATGTCAACTATTAATATGGGCAATAAATTTACAGTTTTAACGAAAGAGACCAGAAAAAACTTTCGGAATGGGAAAACTATACGGAATACAAATATATATATATATATATATATATATATATATATATATATATGATCAAATAACAATATGAATGGGAAAAGAAGACTAAGATCTTTCAACCGTAATAAGCGGTCTTCGTCAGAGTCAAAAACTGAAACTGAAACGCACTTCGTCAGTGTTTCAGTTGGGTTTTTGACTCTGACGAAGACCGATTGTTACGGTTGAAAGATCTTAGTCTTGTTTTTCCATTTCTTATTGTGGTTTGATCATTCATATATATATATATATATATTTGTAAAAGTTGGGAGCAGTCCTTCTTCTATATAAGACGAAATTGAATCAAGTGGAAACAGACATCCAGTTTTTAAAAGCATATATATATATATATATATATATATATATATATATATATATATATATATATAAATAGTACCGCCATGGGGACGAGGATGGCTCCTTCTTTTGCCAATTTATTTATGGCGAAGCTGGAACAAATGTTCCTTGCTTCTTGCCCTCTTTCTCCACTATTCTATGTTAGATTTATTGATGACATCTTCCTTGTTTGGCAGCACGGCCAACATCTTTTGGATTCTTTCATCACTTCCTTCGAAGCTTTCTCCACCTCTATCTCTTTCACACACCATTCCTCCCCCTACAACATAACTTTCTTAGATGTTGACATCACTCTTAACAGTGGGACCTTCACGACGTCTGTTCACGTTAAGCCCACCAACGCCCAAAACTACCTCCATTACAAAAGTTGTCATCCTCCTCATATTAAAAAATCTATCCCGCGGTCTCTTTCAATCCGTCTTCATCGCATCTGTAATAATATCCAAGATCGGGAAACCAATCTTCAAAAACTCAGCGTGGTTATCCCCCCAATTTAATCAATAGCCGAATCATCCCTGCCAATGTCAACTTTTCCACTAATAACAGAAGAGACCCCACTACTACTGCTTCGCTTCTTACAAATTATTTCCCTGGTGTCCATAAATTAAGAAAATTTATTAAAGAACTTTACCCTATCCTTTCCTCTTCCCCCTCTACCGTTTCAGTTTTTAACCAGTTGCCCCGCATTTCCTTTAGAAGAGCCCCCAATCTCTCAAATATTTTTTCCCACCGGGCCGGCAAACTTATTCAGAATCCCCAAAGCAGCGGTGGCCTACAACGTTGTGGACGTCGGAGATGTCTTACCTGTCCCATTGTTGATTCTGGGTCTTCATTTGAGTCTCTAACTAATCTTAATTCTTACACTATTCACAGTCCTTCGTCCTGTATCTCCACTGACTGCGTTTACCTCTTGAAATGCACCCAATGTGATGCTTTTTACGTTGGTTTAGCATCTACGATGCTGAACCTTCGGATGAATAATCACAGGCTTTCGGTTGGTAAACGCAGCAGTCTCCCTGTCGCCACTCACGCTAATTCCCACCATCTCAGTTTCAATGATTGTTTCACAGTCCAAGTTCTTAAACAAGTCCCCAGTGATAACAGACAAGTTACTTTAAAAGCTTCTGAGGAAGCCCACATTTGGCTCCTGGGGGCACGCTCGAAACCTGGCTTGAATTTAAATCGTTAGTTTTTTATTTATTTATTTATTTTTTTTTATTTTATTTTATTTTATTTTTAATTTTTTTTTTATTTTTAATTGTTCTATATTTTTTTTTCCTTAACCTTTTTCTACCTTTCAAAAACATTTTTTTTTTGCTCTCGACTTCCTAGTTCCTTTTTTATTTGTCTCCTTTGCGGCAGCACTGCTTTAGCCCTCACCCAGTGAGTTCTTCAGTTGACTGTCGTCCCTCCGTCAATTCACTTCTTCTCCTGAGGACCGCCATTACGGTCGAAATATTGAAAAGTGAGTCTTTGTTGTGATTCTGTTTATGTGTCACTGCTTATTTTAATTATATATATAAATATATATATGTCTCAGTTGAATCATTGAGTGTCTCAATGTCCTTTGGACAACTTATTTGGGAATTACCACCTTCTATTCGTAAGACTGTCAGTAGACTGGAACAGCTTAGTTTGAAAGTCGTGAATGCCGAAGCTGCGGTACATTTCAACAATATACTCGTATATATATATAAAATAAAATTTTCATCAGAACTCGGTGAGTTCTTCAGGTTCAAATTAAACTCTCATTGTCGACGTTTTGGTTTTTATTTTAAGACTGTGACAAAGTGTCACGTGGTTATTCAAACTAGAAATTTTTTGTTGAAAATTTGCAAATGGTTTTCTTTTTTAAAAAAAAATCTTTAACTTAGTACTTTAGTTTTACTGTTTTAAAATTTTTTACCTCTGCCCATGAAGTAAGTTTTAAACAAAAATCGGAACATCGGCTAGAGACCCATAGTCTCTTATTACTATAAATAAGATCTATTAAAATAAATAGGAGAAAGAGTAAAGATGATACTATATTTCTACAATACTAATTTAATTTGTTCTTTTATATCTCGATATATTAATATCATTATTTGCTTACATATTTATTTTCCTATATTTTCATTCTAAGCAGTTTTTAACAATATACGTCTGTGATATTGGGAAATAGATCTCCATTTAGACATGTTTAGTCAAATGGCTAATTCATACTAATTAAAAGGTAATATGTCATTTAACCGAACAGTAATGCAACTCCTTAATATGTTATATGTGCTTTATTTATTTGTATTATTTCGTGTATTTACTTAAACTGTAGTAATTTTATATATAATATATATACAATTTTTTTGAAATTGTCCCAAACTCAGAAAAATATAGTTAGAATTATGGAAAACTAATTATAAGAATATGAATGTCGGAGAGTTATTTACTTTAACAAATTATATTTGAAAAAGAACTGCTGTTAAGTCATGTCTATATATATATATATATATATATATATATATATATATATATATATATATAAACCAGATTTAATAATATATATATATAATTTTGATAGAATAGTATGTTATCTAATCGGGATTCGGTCAATTTTCTAGGTTCAAAAATCAAACTCTCGTTGCCGACGTTTCAGTTTTATTTTAAAACCCTTTTCATAGGGAGAAGTAAATTTCATTTTCTTAGTAAAAAGAATCTTACATTATTTAAAGGAACAACAATCTTAACCGGACAAAATCTTTGACTAGACTTTTATATATATTATATATATATATATACTTTAAACGGTCCAACAGAACTACTAGTTCACAAAGGAAAGAGAAAAACAGATGAAAACACAAAAAAAAAAGGACTCACAACGATATTTCGACATTCGTCGTCATCGGGCAGAAGTAGTCCCTTTGAGTAGCTGAAGCCATCTCGTATATATTATATAGTATATGTGTGTATATATAGTGATATGTTCAAATCACAATAAGAAGTGAGAAATAAAAACCAAGATCTTTCGACCGTAAAAAGCGGTCTTCATCAGAGTCACTACTGAACTGAGTTTTCAGTTCATTTGAGGTTTGACTCTGATGAAGACAGCTTGTTACACTTGAATGATCTTAGTCTTTTTTTTACTTATTTTTTATTGTCATTATGAACAATGATTGTTGTTTCACGTGTTTATTGTGAACTGTTATTATAAAACTGAAACGTTCTTTGCGATTCCTAGTATAGCGACTTTACTTTTTAGGTTTGTATATACAAAAGTTATGGCACCTTTCATTCTCAGACTACTGGAAGTTGTTTACACATGTGCTTCTCTGTTTAGAAGTTCTCAATAAGAAATCCATTCCGAATTATCAAACTATATTATTACTTTGTTCCATCAGTAGAAAAGGTCTCGAGATATGATGAAAAAACCAAGTTTTTGAGGAATATCGTAACAATAAAATGTATTTATTTATGTATGAATTGCTATCGTTAATTTAGTTGCTTATATATTGAATAATGAAATTTTAAACTGTCATTTAAAATATGTTTATTACAAACCAATGATTAAGGGATTCATATTTACTTTTTCTTGCTGACATAAACTACTGAGATTTTATTAAGGAAAAAAAATTGGTACGTTATGACATATATATACAAAGTTTATCGGGACTCGGTCAGTTCTTCAGGTTCAAGTTAAACTCTCACTGCCAACGTTTAGGTCTTTATTTAAAACCTTTTTCATAGGCAAAAGTATAAATTTTGAAACAGAAAAACTAAGTATTACATTACAAATTATTTTAGAAAGAAAAATAGTATGTGGATTTTAACGACTGTAGTCTGAATGAACACGTGACACTGAACTTTATTTGAACCTGAAGAACTGACCGAGTCCCGATAAACTTTAGTTTTGTTTCTATTCCACGGTAGATACATTTATCAATATATATCATATGTCACATATGATATCATATAATATATATATACGTTATAATTTTGTTTAATTCATATGATTTATTGAATAAGGCCACAAAAGTTACTCTGAAAGTAAAAAAAAATATACAATCGTTAATAATTATCAATGAGGTTCATTTAAGAAATAAAATTATCCGTTAACTGTTCAATTCCTTATAGTGTGGTATTTACTCATGTTAGGAAAAGTATTAAGTCTCCACAGAAAAAAGTTTATTAATAGAAACTAAACAATGCGTTTCGAACACTTATGTTCTTCTTTAGGTTACTTTTAACGGGAATAATATTGAAATGGCTTAAATTGATTCTTAACTTAAAAATACATACTGAGATATGTCTAATTTATACATAAAAGAGATTCTTAATTACCTGCTCTGCTGGGGTGGTTGTTCCTGTGTAACCTGAAGAAAACATCAAGTGTTCGAAACGCGTTGTTTAGTTTTTAGTAATAAACTTTTTTGTGTGGAGACTTAATCCTTTTCCTAACATGAATAAAATTATCTCTTCATAAGGTGGTTTCAAATTAACCTGCCTACTAAGGAACGTCTATATTTCTCTTTATTATTCCTGGTGGCACATGTCAGGGGCAGTATTTTGAGGATGTAAAAACAGAAAAAATGAAAAAAAAGGAAACAAAAAACCTGAAACTTTATACCAAAATGAGTTTTTAAGGTCGTAATTGTTTTAATGTTTTATATGCGTAATACAGTTTTAAAACGGATTTTTGAACTGTAATATATGCAAATCAAAAATTAACTTATTTTAAATTTTTCAGAACTATTTTTTTTTAAAGTGTTTGAAAGTTTATTATATTTGTTTATATACATGGTCAGTTAATGTATATTTAACGATTTTTTTACGATTTGAATTATATGTTTTTATTTTGAAAAATCTTTGGTTTCTTTGATGATGACTGTGTATATATACGAATACTGTAATAAGATGAAAGTCAGGGAATAATAACAGCAGGCCAAAATTAGATCCCATATTTGTAATTCTATGAAAATAAATATTTTGAGGATTTTCTGGCAAAATTTAGGACTCCAAATGTAGAATCAGTTTAATCATCAAACAATCAAACAAAAAGCCGGTAAACGGCTGACGTTATCACCTGCTAGGGGATCGGTTTAAACAATAAACAAAAAAATAGGGATTTTTTAAAATTTTTCAACCAAACAAATCGGACAAATCGAATTACACAATTCGTTTTTCTTTCGAATTCAATCAGTGTAACAATTAACCTAAATTTGTATTTATAATTTAAAAAAACTAACTGTAATTGTATTTGTCTACTTAGTTACCAGTTTCAATTAACAAATTTATTTTTTTATATTCATTTATATTATTGCTTTCTTCATCCTCTCGAGACTTCTTCACTGGTAATTCAAAAAAAAAAAATTAACACTTTATGACTATCACATCGCTCACGTTTTTGTAAAATATACTTACATTGCTCAACTGCCTGACCATTCGAAATTGTAATTATGTTGTTCAAAAAAAATGTAATAAGGCCTGATTTTATCATGTACGATTACCAATATTTATCTAGATAAAATATATATATATATATATATATAAGCCTACATAAATTTATATTATAGAAAATAGATTAGTTTGTATTGTTGTAGAATTGTTATGAATAAAAAAAAATGAAATCAAAGTAGATTTATTTAAAAATGGATAAAAAAAATATAAAAATGAAAAATTTATAATAATTACATTAAAATAAAATGTAATCTATTTGACAATGTAAATGATATTAGAAACAATAAAACAATACAAATTTATTGTTATAATTTTAGAAAGAAAAATGTGAATATAACTAATTTAGGATTATGCTAAATAAGTGTGAATGTTTGTTATGTAGACATGCCTGACCTAGAATGGTGTAGCACTGGAGTGTTAGTATATTCGATAGACTAGTATGATTCCAACTGTTTGGAGGCAAGGCACATTTTGATTGTATAGTAGACATGAGAAATGCTATGTTGTTATAGCTTTAAAAAAAAATAGTCTATTTAATGTCGATATGTCTACAATTTTTACATTTTTCAAATACTGAAAACACCGAAGTTACTTTATTACATGACTCAGGGTGATTTCACCCTGCTTTGTTGACTCAGCTACACTACTGTGTTTGTGATTCTTCGAATTAGATGAATATCCATGAGAGTACAGTAGAACTTCGCTTATTCGTTCCAAAGACCGAGCTCGTATTACGAAGTAATTTCTCCCATTGAAGTTAATATAAAAAAAAACTAATAATTCATTCCATCCTCAAAATGTCGTTTTTAAGTTAATTTTTTTTTAAACAGAAAATGTGCAATTCGAAAAAATGAATATTACTTAAACAAGAAATAATCATATTTTATTAATCTACTAAACGGAAAACGGAGACAATCTAGGTGTAAGGAAGACGGTCGCTCGTATTACAAATTCTTAAAAATGGTTACTCGTAAAGCGAACTGCTTGTAAATTGAGGCACTCATTTTACGAGGCTCTACTGCATATACTTTCAGGTGATTAATATAATACATTTTATTAAAAAAAAAACTAATTCAGCTATTATTCTATGAAATGACTGGATAACTTTAAAGACGAAGGAAATTAATAAGATGTGTAAAAAACGTTAGCTGTATTTTTGGTTATATAAAATAGCTTTTCTTACTCCACAACCACAAATACAACCATAATTCACACTAGTCCAGATACCATAAATAACCAGGTTTAATATTAAAGCGCAACATTTGAAGTAAATAAAAGAGGTTCTTTTGATTTTATATAGAAATATATTATTTTTGTTTTTTTTTAGTAATCGTTAAAATAAACACATGTTATAATAAAACTTCTTAACTTTCAATACATTTATCTTCTGTAATTATAGTAATTATTTAATTACGGATAAATGTGGCAAACCGGAAACACACAGGCAAAGGAGCGTTCTTCTTTATATAGTTGATCCTAAATTCTTTGTTTTGTTTTGTTTTTTTTGTTTACTTTTAGACTTGCTGAGTGCTAGTTTACCATCTGGGACCTACCTCTCCCCAAATAATTAAAAAAACACAATTACGTCCGTGTAAAAATTCAAACAAATATATATTTTATTTTTAAAAAAACGAAAAGTATAAATATGAACTAATTCGATTACATTGACAACGTGATGTAGAAATGCAAAAATCTTTTTAAAACAATTACAAAATATTTTTTGATTATAATTTTATAAATTACGCTGAAATATATTGTATAAGAATTAGTTTTGAATATAACATAAAAAAAAGTTGTATTAGAACGTTTAAAAATATTGGAAGATATTTGACTTTATGTTTTAATTATTATGTTTGAAGTTCAAACTAAAGTAAGACTCTCGGATACCAAAAGGATATTTGTATCCTTCATATGTTGTTCTTTAACAAAAATGGCATAAAAAAATAAATAAATCAACAAAAAGTAAAGTTCGTTATAAATAATAAAGCTATATAAAATTATCTTTAACTGAACAATAAAGAGGTGAAACGTTTGAATTAGAAAAATATAAAGCTATGTTCAATTAATATATTGACTTAGTTAATTCGTTCATTATCATATTGACAAACGTTTGTCTGTCTAAGGGATACAATCGTAAGCTTTAACCTTCAGTGCTAAACTAAACTCCACAGTTTACAAAAAAGTGTTAAAATAACTGTTAAATGACAAAATTCCGTTTGTAATTTAACACTCATTTTAGTTATGAAGCAACTACATTTCAAGTAGAGCAACGTGCTTCACTCAACTTGAGGGTAGTAGGGTACACGAGTCATACACTGATGTGAAATTTCATCACCGGTCAGAGCTCAACTAAAACAAACTTAAAAAAACGAAAATTGTTAATATACATTTCATAGAAGTCGAAAAAAGTAGGAAATGTTAAGAAATCAAGTGTAATCATTTCCTATAAAATGGGATTATTTCATTATAGCCTTCTTATTAGAAAATGACAGAATGTAGCGAAATGAAGTTAGCGAATAATATTTACGAAATTTATATTTGATGAAGATCAAAAGCGTGTTTTAAAATTAAGGGATATTGCTATTTTATATCTCTTCGTGTAATTGTCTATGAAATCAATTATAATAACATGAAAAAAATATTTCATTGTATTTATATTAAGTTTATATTGATGCAGTACTGAAAATGCAGGCGAGATGTTGCTTTTTTTTGAGAATTTTTTAACTCAGTGCCAGACCTCAATAATGAAGAATATATGTGATCCAGATAAGAAATCTTTGTGTTTTGTTTCTCTGAATTTCATGTTGCTTTTATAGTGTTATTGTTATCGCTAATAATTTAAAGGACAGTTAGGTTTTGTTGGTAATGGAGTTGATTTGAGAACTTAAATCCGTTTTAAGAAAGTCCTGGCATTCATGCTGTCTACGAATGTCTACTCAGTGAAACTATCTTACCCAAATAATTTAATTATGAATCGAAGTTCATAAATATATATAATCATCAACCTAAACTATAAGAAGTAGAACTGTTAAATCATTGATTAATGGTTTAGTTTCATAGATAGCAATTGAAAATTGTTTGATATGGTAACTAGAATCACAAACAGACCTGAAACTTTGTCTGGCTGAGTACAAACTTAAACAAATCTCTTGACAACTCTAATATTAACTTCAATCGCGATGTTTTGACATGGTAACTAGAATCACAAACAGAT